>PVJH01010813.1:0-71927 GCA_004026705.1 Nesogale talazaci
TTTTGTCATGCCTTACGCTCTCTGTCGTATTCCTTCATTCATTTTTCTGTTTTTCATCCCCCAGGGAGGAGGTTAAATGTTGATCCTTGTGATTGGTTACCCTTTCTGCCTCAACTTTTCTACACTCTCCTGGGGTCACCACTCTCACTACTGATCCTGAGGCTTAATCTGTCCTTGGTTCCCCATATTTTCTGTTCGTATTTGTACTAGTGTACATCCTGTGGTCTAACTGAATTTGTAAGGTAGAATTGGGGTCATGGTAGTGGGGGTGAGGAAGCATTAAAGAACTACAGCAAAGTTGTTTGTTTCAACAGTGCTATACTGCAGCCTGACTGGCTCATCTCCCCACAACCTGTAAGGGGATGTTTTGTTGCCTACAGATGGGCCTTGGGTCTCCACTATGCACTCCCCCTCATTCACAATGATACAATTTTTTGTTCTGGGTCTTTATTCTTGATACCTGTTACTGAGACCTCAATGGCACACAGTCTGGTGTGCTTCTTCCATGTGGGCTTTGTCACTTCTCAGCTAGATGGCTGCTTGGTTATCATCAAGTCTTTAAGACCCCAGACACTATATCTTTTAATATTAGCTTTCTTCATTACATTTGCTTACATTTTGTCTTCAGAGATTGTGTTGGGAAGGTGAGCATCATAGAATGCCAGGTTATTAGAACAAAGTGTTCTTGCATTGAGGGAGTACTTGAGTAGAGGCCCAATGTCCATCTGCTACCTTAATATTAAATATTAAATCTATAAATATATGCACATAGATCTATTTCCCCATCATCACATATAAATATACTTACATATGTACATGGCTGTATTTAGACCTCTATAAATGCCTTTTGCCTCCTACTTCTTTCCTCTATTTCCTTTTATCTTGCCCCACTGTCATGTTCTGCCTTCATCTGCATTTTAGGAATTGCTCTCAGTTACAATGCCCTTGATCAAACCCCACCAGGTCCCCTACATCCTCCTCACCATTGATTTTAGATCACCTGTTGTTCCCTTGTCTCTGGGTTTGTTAAGCCTTTGTTCGTTAAGATCCACTTCCTTTCCCCTGCCTCCACTTCCATGTCCCCCCAGAACTGTTGGTCCCACTGTTTTTCTCTCCAGCTTGTTTATCTCACCTATCTTATCTAGATAGACCTACAGAGCTAATAACATGCACAAAAATAAGACAAAGCAAAACAAAGCAGCAAAAGAAAACAACAACAGTAAAAATCCAAGGACCGAAAAAGGGAAAAGAAAAGAAAAGAAAAGCCTATAAATAGTTCAAGATCTGTTTGTTGATCTTTAGGAGTGTTTCCAGGTTGAGTCGGATGAGTTGCCATGCCCTGGCCCCAAAGTCTATTTTTAGTAATCCCTCAGGACTTCGTCCCTCTTTTTGCCCTTGCTGTTACTTTGCATGCCATTAGTATTTTGCCTTGGTGTGGTGGCATCAGATCGGGCACAATTCCTGCACTGTGTCTCCTGTCGTGTTATGGGTCAGTGAGGTCTCGATGTTGGGTCTGGTAGTGGGGCTAGCCCCGTGGTTATTTCTGTGCATTGGCTGCTCTGGGCAGGAATATGGTCCTCAGGGATTGGTGGGGCAGGATGTGCTCCTCTCTCTCTTCCTCCCCCGTCATTTGCTCCTGTGTGCTCTGATCAGACATGTCCCTCTTCCTGAGCTGTAGCTTTGGTGCTGGTCGCAGAAGGGTACTCTTCTGGGGAGAATTGTAAAACTGTTACATACATATGCATTTCTATGAATTCGTTTCTCCAATCTACCCAGACTAACACAGTGAGGCACAGGCTCTTTCATTTATTCTATCGAATCCAAATCCGTGATGTCATTGGACTTTAAGTCCTTGTGGCATTTGAGATTGCTTTTTGTTGGTAACTTAGGTTTACTGGTTGGTAAGCATGGTCCATACAGATTTGTTGATTTATTTGCTCTCTGCTGACATCTTCCATATGGAAGAGTAGCTTCCTGTTTAGTGAATGAATGTGACTGAACTTACTCTTTTGACTCTGTCTGTCATTGCTTTTGAAGTCATTTTGTTCTATCTCTTATATTTTACAGAAACCTCTCTATGTGCGTTAGCCAAAATAGTTTCCTTTATATTTTCCTCATTATTTTAATGAATATTTTTCACTGGATTAGTGATAGTATGATTAGAATTATTAAATGTATGAAGATTGCGTCTAATGTAATTTCTCAGAAAGTCCATATATTCCCTCTGAAGTGAATCACTGTGTAATTTGTATAATGCAAACCAAATCTTTAGCCATGGAGTCCATTCTGGCTCATAGCAAGTCGAACAGCTGGTTTTCACGATTGTGCATGAGAGGGGAACAGAGAGCCTCGTCCGCTGACTCAGCAGTTCGCACCCCACTGCTTCTTGGACAGCACCACAGCATCCAGGTGCATTCCGCAAATGAACTTGAGCTCCCACTCAAGGTTTCAGGTTAACCAGAGACCAAGCCGTCCTTACCATGCTCCGTGCTTAACCACAGGAGACTGTCACTGAAATGGGGTGCTACAGAATGCTGATGGTGCCCAGCTTTCAAGATCTGTGGTCTTAAAACAAAAACCCCCAACCAAACTTGCTGCCATCAAATTGATACTCGCAGCAACCCTCCAGGAAAGGGTAGAACTGCCCCTGGGTGTTTCTGAGATGGAAACTCTGTGGAATTAGCCAGCCCGTTCTTTCTCCTCGGGAACTGGCTGACCGTACGGCCATGATCCCACCAGGGCTCCCCGGGGTCTTCAAAGCTTGTCCTAAAAAAAGCAGTCAGCCAAAGAAGCCATCACCCATCCATGCTGGGAAAAGCCCACTCACCTAAGTGTAATAAAGGGTTTAAAAAAATCCATGATTAATAAGAGAAAATATATATGAATTTAAATTCTCAAGGAATTTGTTTATGGAAGACGGGTCGACATTGGGACGCTTAACTCCATTTTGCGTCTGGAGATAAGATACTGTTCAGGTTCTTTATGTTACCTCCCCAGCGCTTGCTGACCAGTCAGCCAGCAACGTGGCAGCTGCTCCTTGGGGGGAAGATGGGACTTTCTACTCCTGTGAAGAGTTACAGTCTCAGAGGCTCACAGGTCAGCACTACCCTGTCCTAGAGGGCCACACTGAGTCAGGATCGACTCGATGGTTTTTGCTTTTGAATATGTCTGTTTTTCCTCTAACACGCTAGATAACGAAGGTGCTTTTTGTAACTTTAAATTCTCAGGAGTAGAGCATACTAGATGACCAAGGTCCTTTTTGTAATTTCAAATCCTTATGAGTACACTGATCATTTTTTAAAAAATTATTTTTAATTTTTAAAAACTAATAGTTCTGGGCTGAGCCCCGGTGGCGTAGTAGTTGTGTGCGGGACTGCGGCCCACTGGGACAGAGGTTCAATTCCAGCTCACAGGAGCAAAGGCTGGGCCTCCTACTCCCACCACCAGGGCAGTGATGCCTTAAAAAAAAAAACAAAAAAACCCCTAATAGTTCTATTGCACATAACTCACTTTTAATAGTCATATGAAGAAGTCATGTACAATCAGCACGATCAATTTTAGAATGTTTTCTTCTTTCTTGTACTCATGTTAGCTCTCCATTTCCCCCCAACTCCTGTCATATTCCCAAGAAACCATTAGTCAAGTTATAGTCTCTATAGCGTTACCCATATTGAAAGCCAACAAGAAACCAACAGCAACAAAATATAACAGGGAAAACTTCAAACAACAATAACAACAACAACAACAAGAAAATCCCAAAATATTAGATACTAGAACAAATTTAAAATGGGTCAAAGGGAGATGAAATGATAAAGTATTAACAATTTTAACCTTACTGCAGCTGCAAAGATCCACTTTCCGGTGCATTCTGCATGACAGCAAGCCTGTTTGTGTTAGTCCGGGTAGACTAGAGAAACAAATTCATAGACACGCATGTAGATATAAGGATAAGGTTTATATACAAGAGTAATGGAACATTGAGAAAGCATGCCAACCCAGTCCATTCCAAGGTCTTAAGTCTGATATTAGCCCATTTGACCGATACAAGTCTATAAAGTCTTCCAACTCACGAAGTCACAGGTCAGTGGGTGTAGAATCCTGGCGCTGGCAGGGGTCTCCCCATGGCTCCTCACTTCCAGGGCTCAGGGTTCATCAACAGCATCCAGTGGTGGTAGAGGCAAGTCAGCGCTGGCAGGGGTCTCCACATGGCCTCTCCAGCTTCAGAGGTCTGGTCCCATCAGGGCAAGGCCATGTGGCTTCTCCTCAGGCTCCTTCAGCACCTCAGACACTGCCATCTTGTCTTGTCTGTAGTTTGTCGTCTCGGAGACTGATTCTCATCGCCATGAGGGAAATACCGCGAGATTTCCCAGAATTCTCAGGAGAAAGCCAGGCCCACAGAGGCCTTCTTGGCTACTCAGTGGCTAGCTCCAGATTAACAGGCTAGACACCACCTGTACATCTCAATCATGAAATTAACATAGCACGTGACTGCCACAGTTCACATCCCTGGTCTGTGATCATCAGAGACTTAATCCAAGAATAAATTGATCATTTTAACTTAGTTTTTAATGTGGAGTAATATGTAACAAAATGTTGCCTGTAAGTGATTTTAAGTGTACAATTCAGCATCTTTAATTATATCCACCATGTTGTGTAATGTGTATAAATATCACTACTCTAGTCACATTAGGGCACCTTTAAGAAAAAGAGTTTCAAACTCATGGCTACCAAGGGGGTCTACTGGGCCAGGTGAATGCAAGGTAGAGTGTTCAGCCCAGAAGGTTATGGCAACTGCTCTTAGGGGGATTGGAAAGGATAATCTTGACAGATATTCTTGAAAGATATAGGATGATCGTGAGGACTTCTTTTGAGACACTTTAAGATAATTGAAAATGATGTTGGTAAGAAAAAGATCGGGTGGGGCTGAGCCCTGGTGGCGTAAGTGGTTGAGTGCGGAACTACGGCCCCCTGGCTTGGTGGTTCAAATCCAGCAGCGGCTCTCAGGAGCAGCACTGGGTAGCTCCCACGACCACCAGAGGGCAGTGATGGCCCCCCCAAAAAACAACAAAAAAGAAAAAGGTTGCGGTGTTGTATTGATGAATTAAAAAAAAAATATATATATATATATTTTAAATCACATTTTTTAAATGCACCTGCTTATTCTTCGAAGGTAGCAAAATCTGTTAGGAGAATTCATTGAAAAATCTTACCACATCCACTTTCCAGTCCTGATCTTACTGCTTCGTACTTCATTTTGTACCCCTAACTCAAAGAATATTGAAAAGAAAGAAAACTCGAGTCACTGGTGGATATCAAAACTATGGTTTGATGTGATATAAATTGGAAGTGTAGAATTCCTCAGGGTGGGATAGAGAGATGGAAACACTGCTTTCAAAATGTGTAGAACTAGATGGAGCATATCAAGAAACAATAGCTATACATTTTTGTTCATAAAGTTTTCTATGAGTTTGTGGCAGTACTTTCTGACTTAACCCTGTATGACTAGGGATGGAATTATGGAGTCGCATGGTAATTTTTTGTTTAACCTTTTTTGGAAAAATTACTTAACTCCACAGGGGATGCACTGGTTTACATTGCATCAATGTACATGGATGAACAATGGATGAGGTTTCTAACGTCTTCATCTTTTCACGGGCACGTGTTTCCAATTTTTTTTTCCTCTGATGATTGCTAGTGGATATAAAATGATCTCATTGTGGTTTTAATATAAATTTCCCTAAGGACTTTTAGCCCCTTTTTATGTGCTTATTGGCCATTTTTAAATATGAGGGAAATTGTCTGCTCAAGTCTGTTTCGCGCTTTTTACTTGAGTTGCCCTTTTGCTGTTGAACCTTAGGGTTTTTTAAAAAAAACATTTTGTGGGTAGTAAATCCTTCTCAGGTTTATAGTTTCCAAATATTTTCTTGCTTTCTGTGGGTTGTCTGTTCACTTTCTCGACAAAGTTCTTTGATGCAGACAAATTTTCCATTTAGAGCTACTTTGTTGCTGTTGCTTTTGGTATCATCTGGCTTATGCTGTTGCCCAGTGCTTTGACATTTCTATGCTTTATGTGTTTTACTATTTAGGCCATTGTTCCATGTTGAGTTAATCTTCATATATGCTAGGAAATCATATGTAGTGTATTACATGTGGTGTCCCAGCTGTCTTGGTACTAATTCTTTCTCTTTTTGAATGATTGTGGCACCTTTGACAATTAAGGCCATAGGTACATGGTTTTACTTTTTGATACTTAATTTTGTTTAATTTGTCTACACATATATATCCCTTTTCAGCTACTATAGAATTCCCCCTTCACCATGTTAAGTTTTCCTGAACTATGCCTTTGAATATCTTACCTATTTAATAATTAATTAAATTATTTTCTTACGAGTTGAATAAATCCTTTGTGGGTATCAAGGTATACTTTGCAGATTTACTTTTTATGTAATTTTTGTTACTAAAATATTTGCTTTCTTCATACTGAAAGCTAACATCAATGGTGCCTTAAATAACCATGTTGGGAGCATTTATTGTTAATTTGAGCACTAAACTTGAAATAAATGCCAGATTAGATGCTTAGAGTTCCTCCGTCCCCTGTCCCTAGGTTTTTACCCCTAATAAAAGTATTACTTTAGAAAATATTTTAAATTAATGTGATTGGAAAAAAGATTATCTTAAGCCATTCTTGTCTGATGCTGGACATATGTTCTTAAAGAACTTTTGTAGAAAGAGACTTACGGAGAGTGTCTATTTGGTGACATAGACTGAACCTGAAGAGAAATAAATTGTGAAGACATTATGTACATGTGGTATGGTACTGTGTATCCTTTGACACAGATGACACTTTTTGGAGTAGTTCTTGCTACTAGCAATAGGGATAATTCATTTTTTTAGTGCATGGAGGATATATCTGATTGAATGTTCTAAGACCAGAAACCAGTGCATTCCTCAGTGTTTGGAGGAATCGGATAGAGCTTGAGGCGGAACAAGCTGAGGGTCAGCGGGCCAGGATGTAGGTGGACACTGGAGGGACTGGAATTGTCAGAGGTCGGAGTCTGCTCAGGACAAGGATGAGTGACCTGTGTCCTACGGTCAGCGTGTTACCAGCAGCAGCAGGAGCTGTTGTCTTTCTGCCCATTGGGAGTTAGACCTTGTCTCTTAGGATGTTTTCCTTACAAAGAGCATAAACTAGATAGGATAATGGTCCGAGGAAGTGGTAGGTTGAGATCAGTTTGACTCTAGGGCAGTGATTCTTAATATCGTGACCCTTTAATACAGTTCCTCATGTGGTGACCCCTCAACTGTAAAATTATTTTTGTTGCTACTTCATAAATGCAGTTTTGCTACTGTTATGAATCGTAATGTTAATATCTGATATACAGGATGTATTTTCATTGTTACAAATTGAACATAATTGAAGCCTATGATTAATCACAAAACAATATGTAATTACATATTGTGAAATATTTATTTCTAATGATAAATAAATGAAATTTTGTCTGGGAGCATGCTGCAGCATGAGTAACAGTTTTTATGATGGGTACTCGTATATGATATCTGCATGTGGATAGACTCGCCTGGAAACAGATATAGGAGCGATGTTTCGATTCCTAATACCATCAGAAATATGTGTTTTCCGATGGTGTTAGGCGACTCCTGTGAAATGGTCATTTGACCCCCAAAGGGGTTACGACCCACTGCTTGAGAACCGCTGCTCTTGGGAGCTCAGGCACTAAACTGGACCTCTGGATCAGAGAAGATACAGGGGAAATCTTTCTGTGCTTTGAACAGTGCTTTTGGAGAAAAGTTGACCCCTATTTCCAGGTTGAGTATAAACACTAGACAGCACCCAGGCAGAAATCTGATTTCTGAAGTCTTTGTGTTTCTAAATTCTAACATCTGGAGCACTGTCAAATATTTACCATACCACTCCAAATAAAGTTAATGTCAAAGTAAAGGACACAGAGTCTGGAATCTAGGAGTAATAATTAACATTTTTTTTGCCTCCTATTCCAGGCATTGTTCTAAGTGCTTTATATATGTTGTTCTATTTAGTATCTGAGCCAACCTATTTATGGAGACAGTTGTTGGTTTGCAGAGGTTCAGATGATAGCTTGGACTAACTCTGGTGTGCGTAGGCATGAGATTATAGTACTCGAGAAATGCCCACAGTACTGAGTACTAAGGCTTATATTTAACCTTACCCATTATTTTATGGTCCATTATGATTTGCTATTGGTAGCATACTTAATACATGCTACTAGTCACGTATCACTTGCTTTCCTTAATGTTTTTGATTCTGAACTCTTATCCTGATCCCCCTTTCTGATTTTTGGTAGCTTTTATTGTTTTCATAAATTCGCTCACTCGATTATATTCCTTCTCCTTTTTTATATGTGTTTTTTAAAGGTCTAATATATGTAAGGTTACCTCACCAACATGCTTCTTGAGGCCTAGTTTGGTTTTGTGCCTTCCACAGGGTCAGTCCCATTGTAAGTCATTCCAGGCATGCAGTTACTATATTCCATGCCTTCCTTTCTAGCTGGATTCTAATCAACTTATAATCAACTGCTAAGAAATGGGTTATTTTTGTTTGTTTGCTTTCTTGGAATAAACATGTGTGTAGCTAATGAATCTTAGGTCTGCTTCAGTCCCATATTTCCTCCTTTGATAGGTACTCAGACCAATGTTTAGATCTAATGGAGAAGAAATATGGAGGGAGAAACTGGTTATTTTTATGTGTTCTATAATGTTTACAACACTTTTGGATTTTCACAGGGCAAACACAGAAAATGAATCTTTTCCAATCAGTAACAAGTGCCTTGGATAACTCACTGGCCAAGGATCCCACTGCAGGTAAACTTCATGTGTGCTTGCTTGTGAGTGGTGGCAGCAGTGACTGTGTTCATCAGCTAATGCAAACTTTGGAGGTTCTAGTTTACCCAGAGTTGCCTTTGGAGAAAGACCTGGTAGACTCTTTCTGAAAAATCAGTCATTGAAAACCCTGGAGCACAGCTAAACTGACATACTAAGAATCACCATGAGTTGGAATTAACTCAGTGGCAGCAGTTTTAGGATAGCATGCAAATTTAGAATGAAAGATGAACTTGAAATAATTGCTCCTTAAGATTTAACACTGTAAAAGAGGAACCGATCACGATGATCTACATATAACACCCTCCCTGGATGAAGGGAGACGTTGGAAAGTGTAAGACATGAAAAAGTAATAATAATTTATAAATTATCAAGGGTTTGTGAGGGAAGGGAAGGTGGTGGAGGGAAGAAAAATGAAGAGCTGATACCAAGGGCTTAAGTAGAAAGAGAGAAAATGTTTTGAAATTAGGATGGCAACAAATGCACAAACATGCTTGACACAATGGATGGATGTATAAATTGTGTAAGAGTTGTACGAGCCCCAAGTAAAATGATTTGTCAAAAAAGATAACACTATCTATTTGCCATTTTGAAAAGACTTGATTAAATGATGAAGGCTCAATAATCAAATTGTGATATTTATCCACTTAAAAAATTCACTCATTACTAGTTAGTACAAGGAGTCTCTTTGATACAGCAGTATGCTTTATGTACAAGCTGTAGTTACAAATCAACCTCTGTAGAGACCATTAAGATTCAAGATACATGCTGAGCCCCAGTCGCGTAAGTGGTTGAGTGCGGGACTGTGACCCACGGGCTTGGCGGTTCAAATCCAGCAGCGGCTCTCAGGAGCAGCACTGGTTGGCTCCCATGACCACCAGAGGACAGTGATGCCCAAAAATAATAAAAAAAATATTCAAGGTACATTCAATGGTTTGTAATAACAAACTGGAGGCTACTTTGAAATATGTGCCAAAACATTAATAGTAGTCTACTAAAGATAATTTAGAATATGTAGAACTGTTTTGTTAATGTTTATTATACATACAGAGGGACACTATATCTTATGTATAAGAGAAACACTTGATTGCAGATATGAACTGTACATTATTTATAAATTCGACTTAAAGACAGACGTAGGAACAGAAGTCATCTATAATCTGCAGACTCTCTGTACATGTAACTACTGCCACTGAGTTAACATTCCCGTGTAGTATGTGTGTCTGTGATAGTGTACTAATGCTTTCTGGATTAACAACTTTCTTATCCTCCTATTGCCCATAGAGAAAAACTATAATTATTAACTCATGAAGATATCAATAGATAGAAAATGAAGAATTGATGCTTTCCTTCCTTTGGGGGACATTTCCATTCAAGTTGCTTATTTTTGAAATATCTTTATAAAGAAAATACTCACTTAATAGTATAAAAGCAGTTGTTCTTCCATGATATATTTTAAAAATATGATTGGCTTTACTTACATGTATTTTAAACTACTACTCTTGGATTTATACTTGAGTATCAGTAGTTTGAAGGTCAAGTGAAAAACAAGTTATATTTAAGAAGGAAGTGAGAGCTAAACTGGAGGATGAAGTAAGGAATTGAGTCTCTGTTATTAGTGACTCAGATTTTAGTTTTTAAAAATTTTATTATGAAGTGGAAAAATTTTCAGGCATTATTTACCCATTCCCCCTCCCCCAGTCTTATAGCACCTTTATGTTCAACATCTGCGGAGCCTGACTACCAAAATCTGTTTACCTAAGTTATATGAGAAAACAGTGGTTAGCATATATACTTAAAATTCTTGAGTTCATGTATAACCACTGAAGAGATTCTAAATAAGTTGTATATTGGCTTTTAAGTAATTGCTCAAATTATAGCTGGTTTGTTTAGAATATGATCCAAGGATGATTCTTATCTACAACATTAAGTAACTTGAAACACAGAGATGTTTATTTTCTCAGGGTTCACATGGTTGATTAATTGCATTCATGGGACTATAGTTTAGACTTCTTAATAGCCACTCTTTCATTTTTACTTTACTTTAAAGCTCATCTCAATTTTACCAATACCATTCTTTGCTTGTTTCCTATGTTTCAGCCATACTTGCTCTTGTCTGTTAACTTAATAGAAGTCATTTTTCTATTCATGACCATTCCTTTGGCCTAGAATCGTCTCCCTTCAGCTCTTCAGATGGCTGACTCACAATTTAGTATGGAAAGTAAAAGAAAAGCAGTTTGCTTTGGACTCCGGAACCTGGAGTGTGAGTCTCAGGTTAACTTGTAGCCTTCTGAATTGGCAAGTCATTGTGCTTCTCTGACCTCATATTTCTCATGGGTTAAACAAGATGAAATCCTAGATTATTGGTTCTTTCTCAAGAAGGAGCATTTTTACACCCTTCACCTCCTACCTTTCCCTTCCCACCTAGTATATGTAGCAAGATCTGGAGATAATTTTGGTTGTCATACTTTGTGTGGAGGTGCATATTTTGTGGTTAGAGTCCACAGCTGCTGCTAAACATCTTGTAATACACAAGACCGTCCCCATGGCTCAGAACTATTGTGTCAATAATGCCAACGTTGAGGTAGCCTAACCTAGCGCGATGGTCGATTTCTGTTTCGTGATATATAAGGTAAACATTTCTATTACTTCCTTCTCAAAGTATAGCATAATTTAGGGACTCTTAAATTAAATGTGCTTTTGAAACATTGTTTTTCAGTGATATTTGGTGAAGACGTTGCCTTTGGTGGAGTCTTTAGATGCACTGTTGGCTTGCGAGACAAATATGGTAAGTTAATATTTTTTGTTTCTTGGGGGACATCACTGCCTCTGGTGGTTTTGTGGGCGCTACCCAGTGCTGCTCCTGAGAGCAGCTGCTAGGTTTGAACCACTAAGCCCGCGGGCTGCAGTCCCGCACGCAACCACTTATGCCACCAGGGCTCAGCCGCAAGTTAATATTCTTATATACGAATCATGTTCTCGTAGAACTTTAATTTAAAGATCTCAGAAATACAGTGAAACCTGAATTTCATGGGACTGGGCTTTTTTCCTACCAGGTTTCACAATTTCCACCTTGACAGGGTGCACGCAATATCTCTTCTATCACCACTTTTAGAAAAAAGAGACTTAATTTTCCCTTCTCTTACAGGTGTCCACCTTACATAAGTTCTGAATTTTTCAGGTTTTAATGTTCAACATTTGCCTGGCAAATTGTTTACCCCCACGTTTCTTGTATAGATGGGTTCCTGTTCATTTCCACAGACACAGATAATTTTGATTTAGTACATATTATACAGATAGAGATAAAAAAATTCATTAAATGTGTTATTTATCCTTTCACTCCTCTGCCAAGAGAACCTCGGAGATCTTATTGCTTCTTGCCTTAGCCAATCTCACCTCTGTTGCTTGTAGTTCACGATTCTGTCTGTGAACATTTTCTGTTTTGTTCAGTAACACCTTTAGTCATTTATTACTCTGCTCCACAATTCTTTTGGTTTATCCCAGCTCATCTTTGTCTTTTGCCTGGCGTGTGAGGAATTTCTCCTTCTTGTTTTTACTCATTTCATTTGACTCATTTAGATTTAGCAAACCCTTAGCGTGCCTTTTATCCCATGCTGATATCCCTTCTCCTACGGCCCGCTTGGTAAAGAATGTGTTCTGACTTGGAACTGGTAGAAATGTGTTTGACATTTAATTTTTTTTTGCTAAAACAGTTAAGTTTAGAGATAGGAGGAATGGACATCTTCCTTACTTCCTGCCCCTGTCGTTGTTCAGTGAAGCTCATGTGTGTGTCAGCAGAGAGTGCGGGTGGGTCTTTATGACTTTGACTTTCATTTTCTCATTGGTGTGCCATTTCCTCTCCCATTGCTCTCTTGAGTTTACGTTATACGTAGTCAAACCTGTCATGCAGGTCTTGAGTCACTTACCCAGAATGCTCAGCTGGGTCTTTTCTCTTTTATTTATAGCACATGGAATTTCCAGGGGCCGGCCCCGCTGCTTTTGCCTCATTTTCTGTAAGAGTTTGAGATAGTTGGGGAAAAGGTTATCTTTCTTGTTCACTCAGAATATTATAAACGTTAAGACCTCAACAAAAATTTAAAACCTTAAAAAATTTTGATTTCAAACTAATGCATATGTGTGTGGCAATGTCAAATCCAGTTTTTGGACATTAGATTGCAGGGATTAATTCACTATCAATTCTATTCCCCTCTGTTCTGCTGCTGTTCTGATACCAGCGACTTGAGCAGGATTTCTTCCTGTGACCCTCACGGCTGTGAGCTAGGTCACACCTCACGAGGGAAAGGACATAAGCCTTCAGACTGCCAACTGTGTCCAAGACCGCAGGTGCCAGCCACAAGCATGCGAGTTTCCACAGCACCCTCACTTCTGACCAGATGACGACAAATTTGGAGTTTCTCTTCCCACTCTCTGGAAGGCATGTGTAAGCTGGTAGTCCCTTGAGACCCTAAGCATTTTCTTTGGTGCAGAATGCATGGGAAATTTTATAGGACGATAAATCAGAAAAGCTTGCTATACAATCATCGAGACTTTTCTTAAACAAAACATCAAGTTGCGAAGCTATTGTTCTTGACTTATCCTTCCTATAGATCTGTAGTGGAACAGTTCGCCAGGGAATTCCGGGTTTCTCCAATGATACCACTTTTTCCATCCTCAAGGGACTCAAATTGCTTCTTTTCCAAGCTTTGAGTTTAATGACTGCAAAGAAGTCTGGACGTGCAAGAACTGGGTGAGAGAGTGGATGCCATGTGTAAGATAAGACATAATAATAATAGTTTATAAAATATCAACGGGGAGGGAGGGGGAAAGATGAAAAGCTGGTGTGAAGGCTCAAGTAGAAACACAGAGGTTTCTTAAGTGCCTTTGATTATCCTGGGGTCTTTGAGAAATCTTATGAAGTTTACATCTTTGGAACCCCTTAAAACATTCCCCCACCCTTCTGAGTTGACCTTGCTGACTTGAACTGTCCTTGCCGATTCCCTTGCAAACTGCGATTTCCATGGCCTTTTTCTGAAAGCCCCCTAAGGAGACTAAGACACGGATATTCCCGAGGGAACCTGTGTGCCGCCATCCAGGGAGCCAAGAGACATATTCAAACACATTTTGTTTGGAATAAACCCATGCACGTATGCACTGAAATTCCAGGAGCAATCTTCTCGACATTTTCTTGGATTAATAAGGATATTTTTATTATAGCAAAAGTGATGCAAATGAAGAGCTACAGTAGTTCAGATCTAGAAGAGTTCCCGGGGCAGAGCTTACATGTCCCCAAAGGAGACGACACTTGCTTTTCTGTGTGCTCACCCACCAGGCAGCCCACGGGACTGGTGCCTGCAGAGTGGCAGGGGGACTTCATTGCTTGGGCGTGATTGATTGAATCACAGCCCTTGTCATTTGTCTCTCTCTCCCTTTTTTTCTTCTGGGCTGTCCAGCCTTCAACCGTGGAGGTTACTTATCGGTAGAGACCCTCTGGTGTGATTTGGAGGCTTCTTGAAAGATACTCACTAGGGAGAGTCTAAGGTTTTATAGGTTATAGCTCAGGAACCAAGACAAAGACAGAACTCTGGGTAAAGTCACATTGTTTATCAATGTAAAGTATGCAGAAAAGTATAAAGAAGAGAAGTTACTCATCCTGTAAGCAATAACCTAGAGATAACTGCAGATGTCTAGGTCTCTGTTTCTCGACCTTGTTAGAGTTGATGAAGACTTTTCCCTCTGTGACGTGGGGTTTTTTATCCCTGGTATAACTGTGCTGCTGAGCCACTTCTCACATGACTATTCCGTCCGGCCAGGTCTGCTCTTGTAGCAGGCAAGCTGCTTGCTCCTTTAAGCTGAAGAGCCAGCCCTCTCTTGACTATCCATATCCACGTTCTTGTCTCTGACACTTTGTTTCTTGCTGTGCTCATTCTGTCTGGAGCATTTCACTGGTCTTCCCTTATCCTGACATCCCGACGACTTCTAAATTCCCATTTCTGGTCCAGAGCCCTGCCCCAAGCTTCAGGTCCCCATGCTCAATGCGTAGTAGCTACCTTCACGTCTTCCCTCGAGCGTCTCATAGTCCTTTCACACGGAGGGTCGCTAAAACTGAGCTAATGACATCGTCCTGGTGAATACATGGCTCCTGTTGTGCTTCCTGTCCAGGTACTGCACTCTTTCTAAGCCAGAAATGGGTAGGTCTCCATCTTTTCCTTCTTACTACACATCCAGTCAAGGTCTGCCGATTTCAGCAGCCTCGTGTGTCTTTCATTGCCTTTGATTTGGATCCTCCATCCTCATAACCCGGCTCCTTCGGCCCCTCACTCATCACTGCATGGGTAACTCAGTTGGGTCTCTCAGTGCTCTCCCTTCCGGTAATTGCAGCCTCTGTGCAATTGGAGCATCATGATGTGAGCACTGATTATTGTAAAATTCACATTTCTTTGCTGGATTTATAAAAGACTTGGCTGGATATCCAAAAGACAGAATTAATTCCCTTTATTATTAATGTTGATTGGCTGGCTGCTTCATTTGCTCCTTCCCCGGCCCTGCTAGTAGCACTTCTTTTGCACATGTCCTCTGTAACTTTGCCCCTCACCGACTTACCAAACACGTGACTCCACTCTTTTCTTTAGGAGAGTCTTCTTCCTGACCGTCCAAGCGTATGCCAACCCTGCCCTGGGACTAGTCAGATGACGTCTCGCACACGGGGTAGGCTGGAGTGCAGCTTGTTCTGCCCCAAGTTGACACACCAGGCAGCTCCTCAGAGGTGCAACATCTGCACCTGTGCACCCTTGACTCCCAACCCCGTATCCGACCATATGTACTAAGCGTATGTTGTTGAGTGAGTGAATGTACTCTTTGCGTTCTTATCTAAATGGTGGTTTACTGTACCTCTTCTGCATTTTAAATATTAAAAAAATCTATAAACAATTTTATTGGCATTTAATTAACATATCACACCATTCAATAGTTCAAGCACATCAAACAGAGTTGTAGAATCATCACCAGATAAGTTTTGGAACATTTTCTCCATTCTTGTGCTCATCTTTACTAGGCCCCCATTTTTGCCTTATTTTGCTTGGTCTATTTTTTTTTTTTTTTACAGAAAATTGGTTAAAATGGAGAGAGAGATCAACTGTCACTTGAAAATCCCGTTATGTTTAGCGGGCACTTGCAGATTTATGTCCACAGTGTAGGGGGCATTAATTAATTAATGGAGAGTCAGCTGTGCCCCTTTCATTGTCAGCAACTCCTGTGAATTTTTATAACCACTCAAGGATTATGAATCAAACGTCGACGCATTCCAAATTGTTGGAGATGACCCCTTGACTGACTGTTAACTCTCGCTAATGAGAAGTGAACTTTGAGAAGTGAAGAATAAAGGCAGTGGGAGGAAAAATGGATTAGTACAGTTGTTGATTAACTTATTTAAAAGCATCACTTGCATGCTTGTAAAGTGGTAGGTCAGTGCAAAGCAGGAGGAGGCTCAGTGAGACGGATCGACACTGTGGTTGCCTCAATGGGCTCCGACGTAGCAACGCCATGGGCATGGCAGGCCGGGCCCTTTCATTCTGCTGTGTGTGGGGACCAACTTGATGACCCCTAACAGCAGCTGCTTCTAATCATCTGCCCCTTTCAATATCAACTAGGAAGTGCAAACAAACATTTTCTGTACTTGCTAATTATATCTTTTTGTTGTTGTTGTTTTTTGGTTTTTTTTGGGCATCACTGCCCTCTGGTGGTGGGAGTAGGAGGCCCAGCCTTTGCACCTGTGGAACTGGAATTGAACCTCCATCCCAGTGGGCTGCAGTCCCGTGCACAACCACTACGGCACCGGGGCTCAGCCCCAATTATATATCTTTTTAATAATTTGTATTTAAGAGAATAAAATTCTGTATCTAGGAATATTATGAGTTGGAATTGCCTTGGTGGTGGTCGATTTGGCTTTTGTTTGAGAGATTATGTTGATACGGTTGCATAGATTGCCCTACATGTCCGTAAGGAGAACTGTGCTGGGAGGGATTGGTTAGCATTCTGTGGGAAGAGATTATAGTCAGTAGATGGCAGCCTTAACTTTGAAATGAGACTGTCCCCACTGGCATTTTACCAGCACTCTGAAATTGTCGCAGAGCATTTTACGCTCATCAGAAAGTAGAATCTGAAAGATTACAGTTTATTATCCAACATAATAAAGCTGGATAGTATTTCATCTTACAAAGAAGGAATCGTGTCATTAGTGGCAGTGTTATAACAAAGGAGGGGCGAAACAGAGCCAGTCTGTACTCCAGTAACCCGGATGAGCGTGAGCTGGTGTTACTGAACTGCCTCTCTCTTCCTTCCCTGGCTTTTGATAGATGAAAACAAAGATCTCAGTGCTCTGAAAATGGAAAAGAAACAGGAGGGTATGGCCTCGTCAACGGGTTGCATTTCAAATGATGGCTTAAAACCCTTTGGACAAGCCCATGCCTTGCTCAGAAGTAAACAATTAGAACCCGAGAGATCCTAGGGAAGCCACCGCCACAGAGTTGATGCTGACGCCTAGTGGCCCTATGGAAACGTTAGGGTCTCTGGGCTGTAAATCTTTATGGGAGCCAGCATGCTCTCCTTTCTCCTGTGGAGAAGCCGTTCAGTTGGAGCTGCCAATCTTGCTGTTAGCAGTCCCAGGCTTGACTCGCTGACCACATTTAACCAGCTCTAAATTTTAGTCCTGACAGGGCTTTCGGCTTTCGGGCTTCTTCCGTGGAGACTAGGAGAGAGTCACGGTAGGTTCAGATTGAGCAGTGAAGTTTGATTTTTTTAGGGTATGTGTGAGTCGATGTAGAAAATCACATGTGCTTTCATTTAGTGCCATGAAAAAGGTTCTACGTGCCATCGATGTAGCGCGAGTCTAAAATCTGTCGTCTTCACTAGCGTTTCCTTGCGTGGGTCCCTCTGTGAGTGTTTTACTTCAATAAGACTGCTAGGAAAGACTTGGCGTGCTTTATTTAATTTCTTTCTTCTTCAGATTCCAATTGCGGGATACTGTTCTCAGGCCATGTTTGGTTTCTAACTCTCCAAGGCCGCTTAGGTAAGGAGAGGAACGGCAGAGGGCTTGCTGAATTGGTCCCCAGGCCTCAACATCTGCCTTCTCACAGGACTCGATGTTTTTCCATGACTGTATTCATTCCTTTCTACCACCAGTGTGGCTTGTCATAGCAGCTTGGGAAAACTAATATAACCACTTACTTGTTTTCTTATGTAAACATCGCAGACATTGTTTAACCAGATACTTGGATACACTGAAATCAGGAAGGAAAACTAGGACAGGCTTTGGAGGGGACTGTCTTCCTCTGGTGTTGTTGTGGTCGTCGAGCTCATTCCTTCTCACAGCGACCCCATGCGTCCGTGCCTTGCTGACATTTGGGAGTTTACGTTGGGCGTCAGTATATAAAATGAGGGGAAATGACTGGATAACCCAATTGGACCCCGTTGGCATGTACATTTAGTTATTCTCTGTGTTTTAATTTATTTTTAATAGTACTTATATATTTTTTTATTCTTTGAGGGTTCTTTCATAGGATTTGTGCATATAACAATTATTATGCCATTTTTAAAAGTCTTTTTCCAGTATAGTAAGCTTTAAATTTGAGTTCTGTAGGCAAAATCTTTTGACCACCTTCCTACTTGTACATGAATTATGGAAGTTGAAAATAATACCTTCTGAAAAAAAAAAGAAAAAAAAGAAAATAATATCTTCTTTAGAAAGAGTAACTTTTTTACAAATATTCCTGCTGTAAGGGGGCTTCTTGAGTTGTAATTATATTTTTGGCTACAGTGTCAAGGTTCTATTGAAAAATGGCATTCTGTGAAATGAAGTTTGGCTTCTGGGCAATTGAAACTTATTTTTCTGAAGAAAAACTGTAAATTCATGAAAATCCCTAAGGAAATTGGAATGCATAATCTATCATCTCCAGAGATGTTTACACATTTCTGACTTAAAAGCAGATTGAAAACCCTATACAGATTATAAAGTGTCTTAACTATTCCCAAACAGGTATTAATAAATCGGTATAGATTTTTTTTAACATGTCTATCAAAATAATTTTTAAGAGATTACTAACGATTTCATTGATTTTTTTTTTTTTTTTTTTTTTAGTTCCTAGAAGTCAGGAACTTTCAATTGGACCTGGTATTGCAAGATCTCTTTGTTTTCTTTTGAAAGAAATGTTGTGAATTGCATTAAGGTTTACAGAGAAAATAGGTTTTTCATTTAGCAATTTATATAGATTTTATTTCATGTCACTGATTACAGGCCCTTCAATATAGCATCACTGAATGCCACTTCTTTTTTGTGTCTCTGTTTCTGTTCTTTTGTTCCTAAGTGAGATCAGTTCATTAATATGGCCCTTCTAGCCATAATCACTTTTGTGCTGTATTATAAATACTAGCCTCAATGCCTGTGGTTACAATCCCATTTTGGAGGAAGTTCTTGGTTATGCTAGTGGAAGGCTTAAGGTGGGATACATTCTGAGTCACCGTTTTCTAGAGGGTGACAGAGCCCGCACTTCCTTCAAAGCAGTGCCTTGCTGAGGAGAGCCATCCCAGAATCGGAGAGAGTGTGAATTTCTGGGACCATCATAGGAGAAGAGCCACATTTGGAATTGGTCAGGCTGAGACCAGAGGCACAAGAGGCTGCTGCACTGGAGACCAAAGGCTGAGGCAAGAAGACCAAGAGCCAGAGCAAAGGAACACTGTAGAAAGGATGAGACTTGGAGGTAGTGTAGTCAGCAGGCTTCCTGGCGCACACAGGCAGATGCCAACAGAATCCAGGTGCCTGAGACTTGACTGCTGGCCGAGGAGAGGCGCTGTTTAATGATCCTGACTTAGGATAATCTGTTGGCTTCCCTAATAAACTTCCTTTATCGTGAGTATTGTTTGTGAGTTCTTTGTAGCCCTTGCAATTAGAAAAGTAGTGTGTTGTTGAGGAATGGCTGGGGTCAGAGTAGATTAAAGGATGGAGAGTAGAGACGGATATCTGACTTTTGACTCTTGGGAATAGGTCTTGAGCTGGGGAGGAGTTGGATTCTCCTTCCATAGCCAAAGAGATCTATGAAAATGTCTTCCACTTCTGAGTTAGAAGGACCAGTCTTGGAGATCCCATCTGACTCTGTCTGGTCAATAAATTTGATATATTTTTGAATTTGAATTCTCAGACTGAAGTCTGAATTTTGTTCTACCTTTTCCTCCTACTGTATAGTCAATGGTGGTGTTCAGGCTTTTCTGGTCTCAGATTAGTGAAAGCTGTGGGTTAGTCTGTTAGTTTTTTTTTTTTTGGCATCACTGCTCTCCGGTGGTGGTAGGAGGCCCAGCCCCACTGCTGGAATTGAACCTCCATCCCAGTGAGCTGCAGTCCCGCGCACAACCACTACGCCACCGGGGCTCAGCCCTAGTTTTTTTTTTTTTTTTTTTTCATTTTGGACATCACTGCTCTCCGGTGGTGGGAGTAGGAGGCCAGCCCTAGTTTTTTAAACTAATTGCTTCCTTGAATCTCAATTTTCCTTTTGCCCTGGACAGAAGAGAGACCAACAGTTGTAAGCTAGGTTGCTCATAAGCTTTTTTTTTTTTTTTTTAAATAAAAATTAAGCTTTCTTTATCATTTTATTAAAATATTTGATAGAAATTAAAATTTGCACTCTGCCTTTTAATGATAGATGACAAATATTTTTGAGGATAAATAACATTTTTTTGAAAACATAGAAATTTTTTTTGTTTTGTTTTGTTTTTGTTTTTTGTGGGCATCACTGCTCTCCGAGTAGGAGGCCCAGCCCCACTGCTGGAATTGAACCTCTGTCCCAGTGGGCCACAGTCCCGCGCACAACCACTACGCCACCGCGGCTCAGCCCGAAGACATAGAATATTTTATTTTTCCAAATTTTTATTTTCTTTATCGTTTTTATAAAAATTCATTCCAATTGGGTACATTTAAATACAATTACATTGTATGTTTTAATCTTTTTAAAATCAATTTATTAGAGCTTAAGTAGAAAGAAAATGTTTTGAGAATATGATGGTATCAAATGTACAATTGTGCTCTGAATTACAATAGATGTACGTATGGATTGTACTGAGTTGTATGAACCCACAATAACATGATTTAAAAAAATCAATTTATTGGGGGCTCTTATGGCTTTTATAACATTTCCCATATTGATTGTATCGAGCATATCTAGGCATATGTTGCCATCATTATTTCCAAGACTTTTTCTACTTGAGCCCTTTGGATCAGCTTCTGTGTGTTTTAATCTTCTAGATCATCATTGTGACTAGAAAAAAAGTTATGTGGATGTCTTGATTCTAATAGAATGAATGATTTTCCTGAGAGAAAGAAAAATAAATTTTACCCAGTAAATTAAGACTCACGTATTGCTTTATATCAGCACTCATTCAGAAATGTGACACATCGTGCCAAACATGCATGATGATTATTATCTCATTTTTTACATTTTACCCATGTAGAGTCATATGAAAAGCTTAACTTTATAATTTCTATTTATGGTTTTTTATTTTGTTGTCACGGAAAGCTTATCAAAGTAGAGGGATACAGCTTAAATCTTTCAAAAGCTTATTAGCTTGATTTCAAACTCAATTTTTCACACTCAGTATCCATACCCTGCAAGTACTGAGTTTTTTGTAACCTCATTCAGGATTAATTCAAGGATTAAATCATGTCATCATGCTAGAATGTCTGCTGTTGGTCTATTCTTATTCTCCAGGTCCCCAACCCTGGTAGAAAGTGGGGTGCCTTATTCACCTGGGTCTTTTATCAGCCTGCTTGAATCATATTCTCATTCTTAGACTAATTGAAGTATCCAGCATGGTGGTGCTATGACCAGACCAGCTGAATCAGGGGTTATTTGTTCCCTCTTTTTTGACTTTGCATGATAGAATTGAAGCTTTATTCCTCACACCATGGAACCAGCCAGCATCAAGTATGCCCCTCGAGGCCTTGCATGTGGCCTGTCCCAGTGCCTTTGTTGGTGTTCTTCACCTGTCCAATCCTCAAACCCAGTACTCAAACTCTGGCACAGGAAGTGTGTGGTTCTGGCTATTGTGATAGTTACATAATCTGGTATTGATTTGGGGCTTGAGAGGATTAAGAGTGAAGGGGTGGAGTCTAGTCTGTCAATCGGATCATAACCAATGAGGCCTCTGTGTGGGCATGGCTTTCTCCCGACAATTTTGGGAAATCTGTTTATTCCTCCTTGGAGATGGGAGAGACTCTCTACTGATAAGACTGACTTACTGCGAGACATTCCTGAAGAGAAGTCACATGGACCTACCCTGATGCAGCCCTGGGTACTGGAGAAGCCACGTGGAGACCGCTGCCAGCGCTGAGATGCTTACACTACCACTGGATCCAAGATTTTTACCCTGGCATGTGATCGTCCTGCATTCAGCGTCATTGCATGTGTTTTGTGAGTCTGAAGAGGACTTTGGCTAGTATCAGAAATGTGGGCTTGGACTGGACTGGATTAGGATGCTTTCTTAATTTATAATTGCCCTTTCTATAAATCCATGAATGTGTCCCTGGATTTGCTTCTATAGTCTCCCCAGACTAACACAGCATGATTTCTTATAATAGTGTCCCTTTGTGATGGACTTATTTCACTCTGGGTAATGCCCACCAGGTTTGTCCATGCTATGAGATGTTTTGCAGATTCATTGTTACTCTTTCACGTAGCACAGAGTCCATTGTGTATATGTGCCAAGGTTTAGCTCTTTATGGACACGTAAGTTGTTTCTTTCTTTTTGCTATTTTGAATGATGCACTGAACATGGGCATGCTTATGTCTATTCATGTCATGGCTTTTATTTCTCTAGCATATGTATCTAGACACAAGTGATCGCTGGTGGTATAGTGAATTACAAATTGGACTGTTAACTGCAAGGTCAGCAATTTGAACTCACCAACCACTCCTTAGAAAAAAGATGAGGTAGTCCTTTCCTCTTAAGATTTATAGCCTCAGAAACCCTAGGGAGAAATTATTTTCTGCCCTGTAGTCTATGAATTTGATTATATCAGCTGCAGTAGGTTTAAATATTTTTTTTAATGTAAACATGTATGGGAGTGAGATTGAAGAGTCATATATTTCGGTTTCTAGCTTAATATACAAGGAAACACCATGCCATCTTCTGTAATGACTGTACGTTTTACATTTTCTTTCTTTTTTTTTTTTTTGGCATCACTGCTCTCCGGCGGTGGGAGTAGGAGGCCCAGCCCCACTGCTGGAATTGAACCTCCGTCCCAGTGGGCCGCAGTCCCGCGCACAACCACTACGTCACCAGGGCTCAGCCCACGTTTTACATTTTCATCAACTGTGTGAGAGTCCAAATCTCCCCACAATGTTACTTTGTTCTTTTAACCAGTGCCCTTATTGCCAATATGAAATATTACCTAGCTGTTGTTTTGATTTACGCATTTCTTTTGACTGCAAGCTTTCCTTCATCTATTTTGTTTGTCACCAAAAGTCATCTTTGACGAAGTATCTGTTCATGGTCCTTGCTCATTTTTTAATTGGATTGTTTCTCTTTCTGTTTTTTTGAGTATTCGTATTTTCTGGAAATTTCAGAGATTAGCTTCCTTTCAGCTGTTATTCCTTATTCCACTGCTAAATACGCCTCTCCCCCAACCAAGTTTGAATTTTCTTTTGATGAGCATAGGTATTTGATGTGCTGTTTTTGTAGTTTTAGTTGCTTAGTGTAGTCTATTTATCCCATACATTAGGGTTCTTGAGTTTGTACCTATATATTTGCCGTGATCTTTTTAGTTGTGGGATTCGTATCCTTTGTGACTTAGTTTTTGGTGTCTTTTGTACAGTATGACTTCTATGCCCAGTCCAGTGACCTGTCCCGATCACTGCAGTCTCTTCGGTGATTCTGCCCTCCCCTGCTGACCTGTGTCCACAATGCCCCAGCAACCTTCTGGGCCTCCTCCTGCCCTGCCTGCCTGTTGAGTGGCTCGAGGAGAGCATGCATACTCTCTGCACCCCACACTCCCTTTACCTGCTTCCCCTGGCCACTCCACAGGGCTATTGCGTGCTTCCAAGCTACGAGATAGAAGACGGGTGGCGCCCAGTGCTCACATAAACTACCCATGGCTGGTTCCTACAGAGATAATACCCTACCAGCCACTTCCCCACTCTCCTACAAGCACTTGGTGAGATCTCTCCCCTGACTGCTAGACTAACAACCAGAGTACTGACTGCCCTGCTTGCCTGGATAGATGAAAAGAAAACAATCAGGATGAAGCCAACGGGTCTTCATGCTGTGAAGAAGGGCGCCGATGGTTACGGACAGCTTCAACTTGCACAATGACAAGGCCAAGCCGGCCAGTTCATCCAGGCGGTGGACCAGACTCGCCAGCCCTCTGAGCCCTCGGGGCTCCGGACCCAGAACCACACTGTGGAGGTGAAGGGGAGCCCACACGGAGGGCAAGCAGCATGGGGACATGGTCGCAAGTATCAAGGCCAGTGGGGATGAGAGCAAGCTGCTAATGGTGGACAAGGAAGTGGACGAGTTGCTTAAGAAGTGCAGTGATCTCATCTCAGAAGCACCTTGCTCGAGCCCTTTCCCAATGGGGAGAGCCTGAAGGAGAACAGTCTGGAAGTCCTGGCCAAGCACTGGGCTGCACCCTTGTCCGAGGTGGTTGCCGTGAACACCAAGTCAGCTCTGGCGAGGTCCACCTGCAGGGACATCAGTGAGAAATTAAATGCGCAGGACATATCAAGAAGCAGGACCCCCTGGCGCCCTCCTCCCCTGCCGCCGCCGCCACCGCCACCGCCTCCTCTGACTCCATCCTGGACCTCAGCATCTCCCTGCCTGTGGCCACTGAGGAGGAGGTGGCGGAGCAGGCAAAGCAAGTTCTTACACCTCGGCCCCCATCCCACCTGTTCCCACCGGCTCCCCTCCTCCAACAGAAAAAAGAATCAGCAGAGTGGAGGAGGAAGAGAACTCCTTGATATTGACTGAGAAGCAATCAGATAAAAGAATGAAGAGGGAACAAACCCAAAGGGTTATCTGTACATCTGTAAGAGCAGTCTTCTGTGCCTGGCTAGAACAGAAGAGATATGAAAACATAAAGTGAATCTTTTAAGATTTTTTGGCAGAAAACTTCTTATTAAAATGAAAAACCAGAAGATAGCCATCTAAGAAGTTCAGAAGTCACCAAGACAAAAAGAAAGTTATGAAGAAATATCATAATCAAACTTTGCAAAACCCAAAGCAAAGAAAGAGCTGAGAGCAAGTTGTGACAATGAAATGTTATAAAGAGGGACTAGATAGAGTTAACCTTTCACTCTTGGGTAGAAACCACACAGACCAGGAAGCAATGGGAGACCTAAGAAACTCTGAGAGACAAGAAGTGCCATGGAGTCTAGGAAGAAAACCAATATTTGGTTTGTGCTCGACGTGATTGGATTATGCATTGATACGATGTCTGTTTTAACTCCCAATTAATAATGAAATGAAACACAAAAGAACTGCTAACCAAGAAGCGTACATCCAGCAAAATTGTTTCTTACATTTGACAACAAAATCGGGACATTATCAGAGAAACAGAAATAGGAGGAATTAGTCAAAACCAGAACAACTCTCAGGAATATTAAAGAAGGTCCTGCAGACAAATAACTAATGACACCTGGAAACAACCTGCGATTAAAACACGAGTGCATGCTCTACGTACCCACTCGGATAAAACCCAAATCCAAACCCACCGCCAAGATGTCTGTTGAAACTCATAGCAAGAGGAGAGCTGTTCCTGAGAGCTCGCGAGCCTGTACATCTTTGTGGGTTATGTTAATACCTCCTCATTTTCCTGCAGAGTGGCTGGTGGGTTCAACCCATCGACCTTTCAGTAGCCACCCCTGTGCCGCTCACGCTCCCAACTCTCAACAGCAAAAGAAAACTTCCCAAATGGAAACCAAAATGTTGCTCCATAATGGACGAACACTTCTATTACGATTGTGGTAATAGCCAGTGTCATGTGGAGAGGAAGTCAGGCTGAGATCATCAAGAAATAGCAGAGTGGGAAGAAGAAACACCAATTTTAGAGTAGTCCCAAAGAAGTCGAGTGTACTCACTCAAGTAGTGAAGAAGGAAATTAAAAATAGATTCTATAAACAGAAAATCAACAAATAGGAAGCAAAAGAAAGGACCCCCAAACAAAAAACACTCAAGAAAAAAATAAAACAACCATATTCACCGCCATCAAGTTGATCCTAACTCAGAACGACCAAGGAATTGGAGTCCAGGACAAACTGGAACTACCCTTTGCATTTCGGAGTCCAGTGACAAAGCCTCAAAATATATAAAATAAAATTTTAACAAAATCGAGGAGACACTTCAACAGTAACAGTGAATGTTCGGAGTGGCAGCCAAGGAGCCCTTGGGGCGCAGTGGGTTAAGTGTTTGGTTGCTAATGGAAACTGAGCTGTAAAGTCGGAAGGCCTTGGAAGCCTTATGGGGCAGTTCTGTTCAGCCCTAAGGCTCTAAGTTGTAAATGACTCGACTGACAGTGGTTTTTATTTACTTTTTGATGGGGGAGGCAGCTGCTGTTCTTTTTTCCTTTCCCTCTTAGTGATTAAACGATAAAAGTTAAGAGTTGCCAACAGGTGTTTACTTTGGCATTTTAAGCATCATTTAAAATGCAGTAAATGCCCGTAAGCCAACTTTCCTCAATGTCGTTTGACAATGGGACACTTTTGAAATGATAAAATATGGGTTCCTGGGGGGACATAGGAGATAGGTTGGATTAAATTAGAGTACGAAAAATAGGTTATGGGTAACTATTGTCAGGAAGAATACATGGATCCATTTATATTTATCAAACTTTATAATTAAAATTTAGAAAAAAATGAAGAATCATATATTTGCGGAGTAGTAGACTTTTTATTTCACATGTCTAAATATTAAAACTGATGCTGCTAAGTAAGCTTTTCATACCGATTGCTAAGTCTTAGGAAAATCCTTCCCTAGACCAGCATCTTTAACACAGTAACGTTAGGCATGCAAACAGGTATATGCTTCACTGTTAATGAAAAGATTGGGAATTCAACTACTCCGTGAGTCGTAAGGGGCAATAAACTGATGGTCTGCTTCCTTAGTGAGTAACCAAACTCAACTGCTTAGTTGATTCTGGCTCTCAGACACCCTTTGTGACAAAGTAGAACTGCCCCATGTTTGTATGTGTGGGATATACACATGCACACAATATGTATGTATATTAAACATTTCTAGTTTCAATCAAGTCCATTTTTAACTCAGTGACCACATAGGAGAGATTAGAACTGTCCCATGGGGTTAATAAGGCTGCTGGATTTGAAACACCAACTCTTTGTCAAACTACTATTTAAAATTGTACAGCAGTGAGTGTAGTTGCATTGCTGTTACTTATTTCCATCTGCCAGCTTCCCACCAGAGTAATTTCTATCTTCTAAGGATTGTAGGACCAGAGGCTTGACCATCACTTTTTTGAGTTATAGATACATGATTTTTTAATAGAACAGGAATCTTAATGTATCAATGTATCAATATTTCTTTCTTCAGTTTTATTTTGTCAGGTCCCCGTTTACTATCATTTTTATCTATTTGTGATCCTTAGTATAGTCTTTGTTCGACAGCATTAGTTCTTCTAATGCCACTTGGCCTGCTAAAGGATTGGGTTCCCTTGTTAACATGATATGAAAGAGGGGGAACCCCCCACAAATCCCCAAAACCCATAAGCATTTTTCTCATTAGGTGATCATTGAGCAACTTGCTTTGAGTTAGTGTACCCCCTGGCGTTGCCTGGGCAGGTTCTCTGATCACAGTGAATTTTTTTGTGAAAGCAATTTTACCTTGAGCATCTCTTTTTTTTAATGGCAAATTTAAGATAAACAGCACATGACTGAAATTTTGTTTCCTGCTTGGGAAAAATGCCGTAGAAACTGTTGTGATGTTGAACACAGCTTACAAAGACAGCACTGGGGAAAACTCAAGTTTACGAGTGTTTTTTTTTTTTTTTTTTATTTCAAAAAAAGGTGAACTCTCGATTTATGACAAAACTTGTTCTGGACATCCATTAATTTCCTGAACAGATGAAATGTGTACAGACAAAATGTGTACACCTGTGTGCAAAGAGCGACGACAGACCATTGAAGAGATGGGGAAGTATTCTGGACTTTCTTGCAGCTTGGTTTGGCGAATTTTAATGGAAGAGTTGGGAAATTTGTACACAGGGTCGCTGTGAAATTTGTACCTCGGGTTCTTACTGACCAGGAAAAAGAGCGTTGAGTGGAAACATGCTATGCTTTGGAAAAATAGCTTGGAAGCGAAGAGACCCAGATTTTTTTCCAAGGTCATTGCTGGTGATGAGACACGGTGCTGCTTGTATTCTTACAGCCCCCAAAGGTAACATCAATCAAGCCAGTGGAAGACGCCATTGTCACCTTATCCTCACCCCTCCCCCACCCCCCCAAAAAACAAACTCATCAAGTGAAATCAAAGGTCAAGATGTTGCTCATTTATATTTTGATGTGAGGCGAATAGTGCATTTGAAGCTTCTTCCACCATGTCAAATTGTCAATCAAGCTTTCTAGATTTAGAGGTTGTGAAAACTGTGTATGACCAAAAAAAAACCCCAAAACCTAATTTGTGTCAGATGAGGAACTGGTTTTGCCACCGTGACAATACACTTGCTCATGCAGCCATCAGTAGGCCAGTTTTTGCCAAAAAACAGCATGTCTCTCTTGCCCCACGCACCTAACCCACCTGACCTTGCTTTGTGTAATTTCCTTTTGTTTCTACAAATAAAGAGAAACAAGAAGGCACAGCGATTTGATGCCATAGAAGAGGCGAAAAACGGGGGAGGTGCTGTTAGTCATCAACACATGAGTTTGAAAAATGTTTCCAAGAATGGATCCACAGATTTGACAAACGTATTAACTGTAATGGAGAGTACTTTGGAGGTGATAAGGCTGTGTGGGGCAAAAATACATAACTAAAATTCTGTTTTGTATTTTTTTGGTACCTCCTCGTATCTCCCTTATACTACACACCGATCCTGCTGTTCTTCGCTGGGTCCCTCTTTGGTGGCCCAGTTGCAGGTTGTCACTGTGTTGCTCTGCTTGTCTGCTTTTTCAGTCTTCACTGTGTAGCATAGTAAGTGTCCTCATGTCCAGCCCCCTCAAAAGCCATCTAGGGAGGGAATGAAGAAACCCTTTCTTGGATGGCATAGTCACATGTGGATTCATAACCCCTGCATTTACTAACGCTATGGTATCTGGATGCTTAGAGAGACGTTCTGCCATCCCTTTATACATGGCCTAACATTGAAGTAAAACATGGACTTGCTTTGAAGATGCAAGCCCTCTGCCCTTAGTTTCCAACTGGATTGTTTCTTCTGGGCTCCTCCTTTACAGAAGTTCTGAAGTCTCTGCTGCTTGGCCACTCCCCTGGTTTATTTGATGACATCAGTTTTATAGTGTCTGAAAAACCTGAAGGCTATCCCTCAAAAGTAGCCCCCCGCCCCCAGCATGCCTCTATAGGATTCCTGGGCCTACTAAGTGCCTGCGAGCAGTAAAGGCACAGTCAGGACAGCAGTGGGGTCAACTACATACAGTAGAGAAAGGGCTGCCAGTGACTGTTAGTGTTGTCACATTGATGAGTCAGCAGAGAAAAGTAGCTACTACTAAGAGATCATCTAAGGAGTAAGAAAAGAAAATCTCGTTTGTCTTAGAATAAGATACCTCTTACACTGGGATGACCTGAGTTATTTCCCTGGTTACACAGACCAATTTATTGGATCCAGAAGTGTGTTGGAGCTGCCATCCTAGGAAAGCAGATACCTTCCAGTTGTGGGTGTGTGTGTACCTCAGGTGGAATAAGTTCACAGATGTGGGGTAGGTCTCTAGCTGGCCATACCACCGTTCGCTTTACAGCATCACTCCTTGGGGTTGGCTGCTTGTTGCCACACTGATGCTTAGATTTCACCCCAGAGAGTCAGAGTTATGGGACTGGGGTGTGGCCAAAGTGTTGGCGGTTTAAAAGATCCCCAGGTGATTCCAATGTGCAGCCAAGTTTGGGAATACTGCTATAGCAGGTACTAAAATGTTGAAGATGTAGGGGCCACATCTGATCTCTTCTGAGTTCTGTGGAGAGGGGACTCCAATTCCACACCAGCCCCAAGCTGATTGTCATAAGGCAGAGGTCAGACATGGTTGTCTTCTCTACCCTTCTTGAGCCCACTCTGATGCCAGCTGTCTCTCCCACAGCATGCTACGTCTCTGCTGAGTTTGGTATTCACTGCAGTGCTCATCCAGAACTCACAGACAGGTCCCTCAGTTTTGTGGGAGTTAACAAATTACAAAATGCGAAGAATACATTCCTTTTGTTCTCAGTGCCACCCTTTAGGCATGCTGGCAGACATGCTGCTCTGGTCACTGGCCTCAGCCAGGTGGTTTCTTGGCCCCTGTGGGCCCTTACGTGCTGTCTCATAGTCTTGGTACTGCGCATCTGCTCTGTCTCACGAGCTCAGTGCTGTAATCTAGGGAGCATTGGCTGCATCTGGGCAGGAATTACTCTTATGCTCCACTGGTGGCTCTTCTTTCTCGATGGTCCCAGACTTGTCACTCTCTCTGCTTCTGAGATGGCTCATAAAGCAATGACAAAGCTGATTGATCCCCTTATTAGTGTTTCACATACCCTCTTTACAGAGGCACGAATAAAAGAGCCATACTTATGCATTTTCACTTTACCACCATCCTGTTCCTTTCACGTAGGTGAGAATGTCAATGTGAGAGTTACATAAATGGTGCAAGATAAGAAGTGGAAGCTCAGACTCCTGGAAGTAGAGTCGTACTTGAACATAGTCATCTACCGTATATACTCAAGTATAAGCTGACCCGAATATCAGCGAGGCACATAATTTTACCACAAAAAACTGCATATAGGAGTATATATGGTACTTCACCACCACCCCCGCCCCCCCAAACTCACTGACATGGCTAGGGATCCTCATCTGTATAATCCTAAATCCACAAGGATGGAAAAACTGGCAAGGGAACAACACGAGCAGAATGTTAGAAACTGGAACGCAGATGGGTGAGTAGTGCTAAAGGGCTGATCCGGTCTTGGTGAAGAGAATGGTCAGCCAAGAATTGCTGCATTTATACGTCACAGAAACGTCCAAGGACTCAGGAATTGGCAACATGAATAGCTCTGGGAGTAGGCATGAAAGGTGGTGGAGGTGTTTGGATAAGGAAACTTTTTGGAAATCATTTTAAAAAAGCCTCAGATATCTCGTTTTCTTCCCCCACTTGGCAGAATCCTGCAAGTTAATTCTCTATGGAGAGTGCAAAATGTATCTAGACTGAAGGTACTGGAAAATGTGGACTTTATTTTGTGGAGAGATGTGCTTAGCCCAAACTCTGGGATTGGGGATGTTCTCTTCCTTTAAAACATAGATTACCAAGTCTACTTAGCCTACAGACTCTCAGTACCTCCCCAACAATGAAAGTTTTTTTGTGCTATAGCCTATAACCCATTGTAAAGTGTGATTTTTTCATCTTTCCTGGACCATTTCAGGAGCCTGGCTTGTGTATAGGTTGCCCATTGGTTCTCCACAGGAGAAAGAAGAGAAGTACTTTTACCATAAAGAGCTGCGGTCTTGGAAATACACAGGGACAATTCAACCCTGTCCTCTAGAATTGCTGTGCGTCAGAGTTGACTCGTTGACAAGGAGTTTGGATAATTTCTGTTCCCGCCAGGGGGCAGTAGCCTCCACTTTAGGAAATTGCTGTAGAAATAGGAAGCGTTAATTACCAGAACTACACTTAAATAAGCAGATATTTGTTACATCATTATAGCAACAATATTGATAACGGATTTCATGGTGAATTGTAGTACTAGTAAACTTGTATAGCGCTTTCTATGTGCCTAGCACTGTCTTGACCACTTTAGATGTATTAACTCATCTAATACTCTGTAAGTTTGTCTTAAATTAGTTCTATTATTAGTCTCAGTTTGCTGACATGGAAACTGAGGCACAGAGAGATTAAGTAACTTAACCAAGAATTCACAAATAGTGAACCGTTTGAGGCCATGTCTTTCTGCCATTAAACCTGATATTGTGATTAGGCTTTAGAAAGGTTGATATCTAATTACAATTCATTATATTGCTTTCTCTTTGAAGGAAATATGGACCGTTTTGATGTATATACTTGATCGATATAAAAACATGTTAATTTTATTTAGACAATTTTCTACCTATAAATTCAAGTAATATTAAAATATAAATGTTTGGACTCCATTAATTATTGCAATGAAAACAAACATCAAAAATCCAAATTTGCTGTGGTTGAGTCAATATGAACATATAACAAGCAGACATATCGGAGAAGGGGACCGCCCTGAGAGTTCTCAGCTGCGAATCTTTATGGCGGCAAACTGGTGGGTTCAAAGAGCTGACCTTTCAGTTAGCAGCCAAGCACTTAGTGCCAGTACCATCAAGTATTCTTTATGGTTGTTTTTAATTTTTAATTTTGTTTTAGAAGATGGGGCGAGAAAAATGTGTAATTTAGAACATAATTCAGAAATTATTGGGCACTCAGAGATAGGTGATTGCAAAAAACAGAGGATCTTAAATGTGAGTCTGCATCCAGATCACCTGGCAGCCTTGGTCAAAACACAGGTTTCCTCACTCACCCCCAGGGTTACTGATTCATGAGATGTTATGGATTGAATTATGGCACCCCCCAAATATGCGTCAATTTGCCAAACTATGATTTCAAAAATACAGAATGAGCTTCCATTTTGTGATTTGATGTAATTATCCTGTGTTGAAAACCCTACCCTCTATGATGTTTCGGAGACAGGATTGTGGCAGTAATGTTAAGTAGGCAGGATACAAGCTATAGGACTAGATTACATTGTGAGTCAGCGTCTTTTGAGATAGAGATTAAATGGGCAGGCGGAGATAGGGACCTCTCACCCCCAAGGAATTTGGGCCTAGAGGAAAATTGAATACAAACTACATGTAGATGTTGAAAGGAGGCAATGATCTTTCTCCCAAACTGTTAACCCATAGAAAAGGAAAGCTTTCTTTTATAGCTTGTTCTCTGAATTTGGACTTCTAGCTGCCTAAGCCATGAGAATCAACATCTGTTGCCGTCCACTTGAATCAACTGTGTTAGAACAGCAGTGATAACTAAATAATCGTCCATTTACTTGTATGAATAAAATACAGTGCTCCAAAAAACATAGACACTGTTACTAAACAATAATATCAAAACATGAAGGTATTGTATCTTTTCATGACCTCCATCTAGGTCACTTCTGCAGGTGAGATTTCCATTCTCTGAGTTCTGTGCTCTTTGACTTAGGCTATTCGGAACAGTAATTTAGGCATGCTCAAGAGGCTCAAATAATGTCCCCTTTCAATGTTCTTTGCATTTCGGAAACCAGGAAATCTGAATAAGTCAAGTTCAGGACTGTAGGGTGGATAGAGTCAGGTTCCCACCGACATTCTCACAGGACACTCTCTCCCAGAAGAACGAGTGGGTGCGTTGTTGTAATGGAAAAACATTTCTTGGCCTTTTCCTCCCCAATACAGTTTTCTTAAGATTTCTCCCTAACAAGCTGTGTGATCATACTGATTCCTTTGAGAAAATTAATCAAGAGTACCCCTTGGTCCAAAAGTCCAAAAAAGCAGAGGATATAACAGTCTGAATTGATCTCTCTGCCTTAGCTTTAACTGGCCCAACAGAACCCCTTTAGAAGCCACTGTTTTGTATGGACCTAATTTTTTGGAAGGCATTCCAATGATACGAAGACAGACATCATACCCAGAGAACTTGTCTTCAGCCATTCACTGATTACAGAGCCCCTTTTAAACATGTTTTGTTTGGAATAAATCTGAACATGTAGAACTGAGATTCCAGTAACAATGCTTTTTGACTTAATCTTGTTTAGGATCCATCTTCCTGTCTCCCATGATGATCATTATTACACCAAACACAAGAGATTGTGTGAATGAATGAAAAAGTGGGAAATCAATTGTCATGCTTTAGTGCAAATAAAAAGGACTAGAGATGCTTCATTTAATGAAACTACTAGTGTTTCATAATTTTCCATGGTAGAATTTTGTAAAGCTTCTGTTAAGTGTTCAGAGTCTTCTGAGTCTTGAATAGCAACTTTGTCATATCTTTTTGATTGTTCAGAAAATTTTCTTTTCATCTGAATCCTTACCGTTTGATTGTACCCTTGATATTTCAGTGAATTGAATACCTCCTTAATGTATGTGAAATGTTATTGTACTATATTATATTGGGAGCTTATTAATCATTGCATGAATGATTTACAGGCATTTTTATTCAAACAGGTGAATAAACACTTTTTACCAAAGATTAAGGTAGAAGCCAGCTGTGTTTTCCCACACAGTGGAATATTAGTTAGACTGCTTATTGAATTTGATAGCCCGATTGTCTGTATAAATTATTTTCTGCTTTTTGAAAAATCCTATTGATTTATTATCTGATTTTGCTCATGTTTAGTCATCAGAAGTATGAATAAGAAAAATGCTGTCCACACATAATTAGATTGTAGAAGTGATATGTATGATATGTTGGTTATAATTGGTCTGAAAAGAACAAACAGAGCTAGTGTATGAATTATGATGCTATAAATTATAAAGATTATTAATAATTTAAGATGTAGAATAGAATGATAAAATTGATTTACAAAGTCCAATTTTTTTCAGTCAAACGTCAACCATTTAGGGATTTTATATGGTATTTCTTTTGTATGTGTTAAGGATCATAGTTTCTGTTGTCTGTTTTTAGTTCTGCCTATATATGGTCCTTGAAATAGTTCCTGTAACAGTGAGAATCGATTCTAAAAAGAGGAGCTACAGCTAGTGAATGTTTATTTTCTGCTAAGAGCTGGTTGTCCATTCTCTTGAGCTTTATTTCATTAATAACTCTTCAATTTGCATTTAGAAAGGGCTTAATGTTGACGTTCTACTGCTTACAAAGGGGAAAGCTCATTTATTTTTCATGCTTCTTTGTCATGTCACTCCATTGCTTCAGAGAAAAGGGCACCAACCTATTTAGATAGAGAAGTTTAGGCTATTTATAAAGCTAGGCAGGTTAATTGAAACTGACAGCTTAGTAACGTGCTCCTTGGTGAATGACGCACATGAGTTTTAGATGATGTTGGCATGCTGTTTTTACTTATAGTCGGGAATCAGCTGGGGAAATTTGTGTGCTTTTGAGCTTTGGTGTTGACGTAAGCACTGATATGTTTTAGGAAACATCTTATTTCCATACCAATGGAGGAGTATTTAAAAAATTTTTTTTGCTCGTAAATCCCAGCTGGTATCACTAGGTAGGATGACGAAAATATTCCTTTTCAAGTTCTGTGAAAACATCCTTGTTCTCTTTCAAGCACAGTGCATCCATTATAGATTTATCCTAAGAGTTTGTATTCATTTTTAATCTACTTTTTCAATATTAGCTGTATATCCATCTATTATAAAAATTACTTAGTGCCCACTTCTCTAAGATCTAGCTATGATTTTTGATATTAATGTTAGATAGCCCCAATTAAAGAATTCATGCAGTCACATAAATTTTGAGGTTGCTGAGAGGAAGAAGAAACCATTTGTCTTTTTTCTTATTTGCCAAGACTGTGAAACTCTGCAAGGGCTTTGTATATTTTTCTTTTCAAGTGGCACTTAGCATCTAATGTAGCATAAATAGTTGTATCATATTTATACGATAGTTTGTGTTCCCTAAAATACAAATATTTGTATTTTGTTACATTTGTTACATATTAGTTTACATATTAGTTACATATTAGTTTATATTAAATTTTACTCAAGCGATGGTTATTTCATAAGTGGGGATTTTTATCTCCTTAAATCACATTGATCAGGGCTGAGCCCCGGTGGTGTAGTAGTTGAGTGCAGGACCACGGCACACAGGCTTGGCGGTTCAAATCCAGCCTCAGCTCTCCAGGAGCAAGGCTGGGCCTCCCACTCCCACCAGGGGGCAGTGATGCCCACAAAAAAATCACATTGATCATACTCAGAAACAATATTTCCGCTTATACCCAGGTGTCAAAACACCAGTGGTTGATTTATCACTTTTGTGGGCCTTAAGAGGACTTAACCACATCCTGTGCTGATCCTAGTTCTGGTGTTTTCAAACCACCCAGCTTGCAGTTAGCAGTGCAATGTATCACAGTCAGACCACCAGGGCTTGGCTGTTCAAATCCAGTGGCAGCTCTCAGGAACAGTGCTGGGTAGCTCCCATGACCACCAGAGGGCAGTGATGCCCCCCCCTACCAAAAAAAAGAGGTCTGATGCAGTAGGTTTACCCAATGCAGTTTGTTTGATCTTGACTGCTACTTCAATGGGCATTGATTATGCATCAAAGCAAGATGAAATCCTTGATAACTTTAATTTTTTCTCCATTTATCATAAACCATTATGGTTATAAATCAGAGTTTGTATGTTATCATATCAGTGTCTTGATTGCATAGTGGCACACATTGATGTCATGATTATCATAAACTTAGACATATTTTCAGTCCAAACATGATGGGTCTTCTAAAGCCATCATTGGAACTCAAGTAATTGAAAGCTTACCAAAATGAAGGTATTGTGCTAGTTACTATTGACTTTCAAACATGAATGAGACAGTCCATGCTATCAGTAGAGGGCCTTAAAAATTTTAATTTGTCATTGAATCCTTGTGACTAAGTTGGATATTGCTGGATCTGTGGGTACAGTTAGATCTGAACCCAATATTGTCATTTCATTGGATACAGAGGGAATTTTGCATTCACCTGTTTATCCATTCATTAATTAAATATTTGCTCAGCAATTGAGTCCCACCATCTATTCCGTGGGAGAAAGGTGAGGCTTTTGTTCCCACCATTGCAGTAATGCACAGAAGCAGTTATACCTTGTCCTGCCGCGCCTCTGTGAGTCGGACTCTCTCTATGGCAGTGAACGAGTGACTACATTTACTCTAGATGCCTTTGATCTTTATTTCTTCTTACTTGCCCATTAATAATGGATCCTCTAGATGGCCCAGGTGCTTAATGTCCTCTTTGTTCACTAGAAGTTTGAGATCACTCAGAGGTTCTTTGGAAGCAAAACCTCCAAAGTTCTGCTACACAAAACTAGAAAAAGAGTCCCTGGAAACTCCATGGCACACAGCCCTTTTCTGACATTCATGGGCTTGCTATGACTTGGAGTCAACTAGGTGACAAATGGTGTATTTTTTCTGATTTACCACTAACCACTCTAGTAGTTGAGCACTTGTTGAACTTGATTTGGGACCTTTGATAATTTTTTTTTCTTTTGCAACTTTTTTTGAACCTCAGAAATTGTATCATATGCATTTGAGACCTTTGATTTCAGATTTTAAAAAATCATTTTTTTGGGAGCTCTTACAGATATCATTACATTTCATAGTTCAGTCACATCAAGCAGTATTGTACAATTGCTACCACAGTTTCAGAACATTTTCTTTCTTCTTGAATTCCTTGATATCAGCTCCCCTTTATCCCCCCTTTATTTATTAATTGATTGATTACCATAACTTACACCATTACAATATATTCATTCACTTACAATTCGGTTTTTCACTCCCGATCTCACTTTTTAGTCACCATTTGGATTAGCAATGCTCTACACTATCATGTGTTTCAGAAACTCTGTTTTATGTACTTTGTGTGGGAAAGGATATGGTTTTCATGCATTTATTTTGTACATATTATTTAAAAGTACAGAATCTGAGACATTTGATTGCATATGCCAAAATTCTGAGTTTAGGCATCTTAAAAAGTAATGAGATTCATAAAGAAAGTAGATTTCTAAATGAAAAGAAACCTAGCTTCCATGATTTGATTTGTTCCTCCCAAATAAATCTTTGTTGAATACTTGCAATGTGCTGGGAGATGTGTTGTCTTAATTTGAATTCTGTTTTATCTCTCAGAATTTTAATATCCACTGCGATGGCTACATAGAACTCAGACAAAATTTATGATTAAGGGGTTTCTTAAGGAAATTAACAAGTTGTAATGCCAATAAGAGATGCTCAGAATTGAGGTGTTGATCAAGACACATTACAAAGTTCTTTCAGATCCATTACTCAGTGCCAAAAATGACATAGCATTCCATTGGAAGTCTCAACCCAAGGGCATTTAGCTGAAGCTCCGTGGATCAGCAAACATTTCCTCAATTAAGTGTCCAGACATACCCCACTCCAGTAAGCCTCAGTCCAAAGGTACTCAGCAAGCCCACCTCCCCCAATGAAGTGCCCAGGTTACTCCACTCTGCAAGCTAATCTCCTTCACAAAGTCACTCTGCTGTACTTGCTCTGAGGGTTGGGAAATCTCATGTTCTGACTCCTGGTTGGACTGCTGCTCCTCTGATGGCGTAGCTGTCTTTTGGATCCAGGAGGTTCACTGCACAGGGATCTCAGATCTACAGGATACACTCCATTCCTGGATCCGCCCTCTTGCTTCTCTGAGGGCATATTATATATGCAACAGTATGGCATTCCTGGGAATCCTGTTGCAAATTCCTCACAGGAAAATCCTATAATTATCTTTGCCACCCCTCCACCCCACCCTTCTTACCAGACCCAGGGAGGAAAGGTCATTTGGTGGGGGTTAGAGACGTTGGCTAGAAGAGACATAGTAGGTAATAAGTTGCCTCTGCAGGAGGTGCGAATTCTCGCCTTCCTTGCCCAAACATCTATGAATTCCAGCTGATCTTTTTATTCCAAGCTTACTATCACCCTACAGTTCTCTCTGTGTCCACTTGAATATTGGCCCCTCCCAATATTCTGAGTTTTCAGTCTCTTGTCCTTCTCAGTGATCTTGTTTTAAATCCCACCTCAGTCACTCACTCTTAGGGTTTTATCCCAGCTCTTAACATTATTAGTAACCACAGTCTCTTCATAATCACTGGTAAAGCACCCTAACCCCTGACCATCATCTTTGCCCCCGTGTAGATTCTATCGTTTAGTGACTTTCACACCGACCATTCTTCAACTTTTAAATTCACTGCCAACCAGTCAGTTCTGACTCTTAGCTACTCTGGAGGACGGGCTAGAACTGCATTTGTGACTTTCCAAGACTGTGGTTCTTTACGGAATTGAAAGCTTCTTCTTCCTCCTGAAGAGCAGCTGGTGGTTTTGAACTGCTCTCCTTTCCATTCAGTTAGCTGTCCAGCTTGTAACCGTACACCACCAGGGTACCAAGACCTTGGATTCCACCTTCTTTTACTTTCTCTCACTTTCTGGTTTTATCCAGTTTAAATCCTATCATAGCATTTGTTTGGCAAAATCTGATTTTAGTTAAATTCAACTCTTTTTTTTCCTCAGTACCTAAATCCCTGAGTGGAACCTGTCAGTACCCTGTCTCCAGTTTCTCTCACTACAGTCAGACTACTGTTACTCCTCTGCTACTTTGCAGAAACTGTCTTGCCAAGTTGATAAATCTCTGTTCAGTTGATAGCCCTCGTCTCCCTTTGTGTTGACAGCCTATGATACACATTCATCCTTCTCGCATTTTGCTAACACTCCATTGGGTTTCCAGGATACACCACATTCATCTTTGTCCTTTCCTTCCAAGTTCGTTGACATTTATTCTCCTCAATTTTGCTGATTTTTTTTATCTCCTCTCTCCTTAGTTCCAGGGCCGTCAGGACTCAGCATTAGACTTTTTCCCCCTAATGGATCATTACATTTACTTAACAATCTAAATTCATATATCCAATAGTTTATTTTAATTGCTCTACCTGAATACCTCAAAGCATCTTCCCTAGTATCCTTGGGCTGAATACCAAGAAGTAGGTACTTTATTTAAAGAGCGGAAGCTATTTGTTCACAGGTTGGAGAGTATAAATCCGAGCATCGTCGTGATCGGAGGTGCCTTCCATGATGATTGTGGGTGTTAGGTACCGCCTGGAGGATTCTGACTCATAGTGACCCCATGTGACCAAGTCGAGCTGCCCCCTAAGGTTTCCTCAGCTGCACTCTCCTGGTCTTCTCCTTCTTCAGGGTGGGTTTGAACCGTCAGCCTTTCAGTTCGCAGCTGACTTAGCTGTGGTGCCACCAGTGTTCTGGCACTCCTTGCCTTGTGGAGGTTTCTGCACCCCCTTTCTCCTATGTGTCGCCTCTGTTCTTTTTATTCATCCCCACACACCGAGGGACCAGGTTTAGCATCTGCCCTTCTCCAGCATGGTCTTGTTAACATAACAAAGGAAAACGATTACTAAATAGAATGATATTTACAGGTACAGAGGGCAGGACTTCGACATAACTTTGCAGGGGACACAGTTAAATCCATCACAGCCTTTCAAACTGACCTCGCATTCTTAATAGTCACTCCTTTCTCCGCTAATGACTACCCTGCCCTTCGGATGGCTCAGCTCCCAAACTGCTGCATCCCCCTGAGCCTCTCTCCACATTCACCCCATCGGGACAGCCTCGGGGTCCTGTCTTTCCACGCTCTCCTCCTCCCTCGCCCCTAGAGCATTGCTCCATGGTCTTTTCTTGCCTCCACTCTCTATGGTAGCTGTTCACCAGGTCTATCTTTGGTGAAATACCGCTTTGTTTGCATTCTTAGCACTCATCCAAAACATTCTCTGTATCTTAATTTGTTTTCTTTCTCTTGTCTGGTTCCTGCCGACTGCGTGGAAGTTCCATAAGGGTGGGGGATTTTTGTCGTTTGGGGTGTCTTTGTTTCTGTAGCCCTAACAAGAAGTCTCGCTGTACCATATTTCGGTAGGCCCTTTGCAAGTATTTATTAAGGGGTCCTGGTGGCCTAGTGCTTACATGCTGAGCTGCTAACAGCGAAGCCCGCACTTTGCAAACCACCAGCTGCTCAGCAGGAGCGAGAGGAACCTTTATCCTTCTGTGAAGGGTCGCATTCTCAGAAACCCACAGGGGCGTCTCTGCCCTGGCCTGCAGGTTCCTGTGGATACGAATCAACTCGATGGCAGCAAGTTTGCTTTGGAAGTATTTATTGAAGATATATGTACATTATTTTAGCCATTTCCCCAGCAGTATTAAGAACTCAGCGTCACGATTCTTTGTGGACAGATGAAAAATTGAGCCTCAGGGAGTTTAGTTTTGTCACAGAAGACTTGACACCAGAGCCGTCTTGCCTCATAGCTAACTGCTGAATGCGTCCACTCACCTGTGGAGCTGAACGCCAGCTTAAATGCACGATGAGATAAAGGAAGTCGCCCGCTGCGTACATTTGTTTGTGCTGATATCCTTCATCACTACTTGCAAACAGATTGTGTTGGAGAACGTTGCTAAACTGCTTCCTTAAACCAAATAGGCTTTGACGGAGGAAAGCACTGAGACACGCAACTTCTCTGCCTGCCTCGTGATTGGAAAAAAAAACAACAACCAAAGAGTCTATACTTTCTTATGAAATGAGAAACATCTGAATCGAATAAACTTGAAGTCAAAAGAATGCTGCTTATTTGATTACGATGGTTCAGGTATTCCAGGGCTAGGGATTCATCGGGGCATGGCAATCTGTTCCATTTTCTGCCCGTGAATTATCCTTAGCTCAATGGAGTCCTAGATTGTCAAAGATTGCCAAGCTACTTGGAGTCAAACAGGAAACTGATGAGAGATCAAGGTCACAGTCTCAGACGATGTTCACAGATGATGAGCATGACTCACACTTTCTAAGTTCTTGCAGCTGCTTTCAGATTGCACACTCCAGGATGTGCGTCTTGTTGGCATTCTCCAACACCTGCTCAATTTGTGGTTTGTATTCAAAAGAGATGATTATGTTGAAAGTCATCTCCACTCACCAAGAAGAGCTGATATCCTTGGAATATGGAAAGAAAATAGGAATCCTATCTCTGTCCCAGGACTTTTGCTTGCCTGGCTCTTGTTTGGCTCCACCAAGTTTTCTGAAGTTAGATATCTGCCCCCGTCCACCCCTGCACACCTTCGACAAACACACACAAAAGGGTAGATGCTGTTTGAGAGCTGATGAAATTTCCAGTAAAAATTGAGTTGTGCTCTAATAACTAATAACAATGAAACCCTTATGATATGATAGTTGTCAAGCGCCTGTACTACTTTGAAGCTGTTGTCAACGTGATAAATTCTGGATCAACTCCCTGCTAAGAATCTGCATGTCTATTCCAGATGCACTGAATCAGAATCTTGATCTTATTAAAACATAGATTCTGCTTCAGTGTATCTGGGGTAGACATTCGAATTCTAATAAGGAGTCAGACTTAAATAAACCCGGAATCCCTGCTTGTAAGACGCATAAGCTCCAAATTCTATTTTGTTCTTAGTGGGCAAAACTGGAGTTTTTTTCCCCAGCTCTTTACACTCCTTGTTATTGCTCTCTGATAGGTTCTTTGCATTTTCCTCGAGGTATGTTAATTGTCAGAAAGCTAGCACAATTTTTTTCCCGCCACCATTTGTTCCCGTCCCAGCAGGACCTACTTACTGAAGGTTTTAGTGTTGTTGCATTATATCACTCGCATTTGTGAAACTAAAGTTACTCTGTTCCTCTTAGGAAAAGACAGAGTTTTTAATACACCGCTGTGTGAACAAGGAATCGTTGGGTTTGGGATTGGAATCGCAGTCACTGGTGCTACTGCCATTGCAGAAATTCAGTTCGCAGATTATATTTTCCCTGCATTTGATCAGGTAAGTACATCGCAGATTATGAATGGACACTGCTAGATGGTTACGCCCATTGACTACTGAACGATTACCTCGACTCCCTGCCCCGCTGCTAAATCTTTGCAATTCTTTGTTACCTTTGAGTTAGTGGCATAGGCATAGTTTAAAGAGATGCAGATTATCTCCCCTTGCTATCCTAAAGTAGAACCTTCCTAGGAAATATTTTGTAAGCCGAAGTGGTGTAACATTAAGAAGCAATTCCCACTGATTTATAGAGGAAAAAATTTTCAGTGTTCACACCTGCAAAGTAGCCTACGAAATTATCTTACACCAACACATACAGTTTAAAGTAAGACTCACGTGTGGCGTTCACACAGTTCACAGATGTGACAGCTTGATTCAGAGAGTAGTTTCCAGGGAAGGGTTTGCTAATGTCACTCTCATTGCTTGGTTAAAGAGAGGCACATTTGTCCGGCTACCAAAAGATATAGTATTTACAGTCTTAAAGGCGTGATATTCAACAAGTGGCCATCCAGCAGAGAATCAACAAGCCCACATGGAAGAAGCGCACCAGCCAGTGCAATCATGAAGTGTCCACAGGATCAGGTAATAGGCATCAGAAGATGCCAAACAAGCAATCATAATTGTTGAGAATGAGGTAGGTCAGAGCAGAGACCAAAAACCCAGGCGTAGAAAATGGGACATCCCGTCACAGAAGCGTCACAAGGAACAGGATGACTTAACCAGGGTGCAGTGTAGCACTGAAGAAACGCATAATATTCCTCTGTTTTTTTGTTTTGATGATTGGCAATGTTTTACTTTTTTGTTTCTTTAAAACTAATCATTTTATTGGTGACTCTTACAGCTTTTTATCACAATCCATACATATATGTCTATCATTTTCAAAACATTTTCTTTTTACTTGAGCCCTTGGTATCAGCTCATTTCCCACCCCATCCCCCCTCCCTCATGAACCCTTGATAATTTATAAATTTTTTTCATGTCTTTTTCTTTTATAATTTTATTGGGGGCTTGTACAGCTTTTATCATCCATCCATCCATTCATCCATCCATCCATTGTGGCAAGCACATTTATATATACGGTATATTGCCATCATCATTTTCAAAACATTTTTTTCCTACTTGAGCCCTTGGTATCAGCTCCTCATTTTTTCCCTCCTCCCCCCACCCTCCCTCCCTCCTGAACATTTGATAATTTATAATTTTTTCATGTCTTACACTGACCAATGTCTTCCCTCACCCATTGTTTTGTTGTCCATTCCCCTCTTAAGAGGTTATTGGTAGATCATTGTGAACGATCCCCACTTTCTCCTCCTACCTTCCCCTTTGCCTTCTGCTATGGCTACTCTAGTTATGCATCCTGTCCTGGGTTGCCAGTGTTTCCAGCTCTTATCTGTGCCAGTGTACAGGCTCTGATTTAGCTGGATTTATATGGTAGAATTGGGGTCATGATAGTGGGGTTGGGTTGGGGGGAGGAAGCTTTAAAGAACTAGAGGAAAGTTTTATGTTGTACTGTACTGCACCCTGACTGGCTCGTCTCTTATATCCAGTTGTTTACAGATGGGCTTTGGGGCTCCACTCTGGGCTCTCTCTCATTCACATTGATATGATTTTTTTGCTCTGAGTCTTTATGCTTGATACCTGATCCCATCAGCACCTTGTGATCACACAGGCTGGTGTGCTTCTTCCATGTGGGCTTTGTTGCTTCTCAGCTAGATGGCTGCTTGTTTATCTTCAAGCCTTTAAGACACCAGACGCTATATCGTTTGATAGCCGAACACCATCAGCTTTTTCACCACATCTTGTTATGCACCCATTTGTCTTTAGTGATCATGTCGGGAAGGTGAGCATCATGGAATGCCAATTTAACAGAACAAAGTGTTCTTGTATTGAGAGAGTACTAGGGTAGAGGCCCAGTGTCCATCTGCTATCTTAATATTTACCTTACAAATGTAAATCTATTTTCCTATTGCTATGCTTAAATATACTTACATATATACATCTCTGTATTTAGACCTCTTTAAATGTTCTTTGCCTCCTAGTTCTTTCCTATTTCCTTTCTTCTTGTCCCACTCTCATATTTGGCCTCCATTTGGGTACTCCTCTCGTTCTTTGAGGTTTCCTCATCCACCACTATCATGACTCCAGTCCTGCCTTTCACTGTGGACTTGACTGGAGCAGGTACACAGGTACAGATAGGAGAGAAGAGCTCAGGACACATGCAATCCAGGATCAAGAATGGGAGCAATGATGCCAGGAAGGTAGGGGAAAGTTAGGGAGGATGGGGAAACCAATCACAATGATTGACACATAGTATTCCCTTTCCCCCAAGGGGGACAAACAATAGAAGCAATGGGTGGAGAGAGACAGCGGTCAGTGTAAGATATAAAAATAATAAGCATTTATAATTTATCAAGGGGTCATGAAGGTTGGAGGAGGGGAGGGAAGGAAAAAAGAGGAGCTGATACCAAGGGCTCAAATATAAAGTAAATGTTTAGAAAACGATGACGGCAATGTATGTACAAATATGCTTGATACAGTTGATGTATGGATGTTCCATGAGCTGTAACAGCCCCCAATAAAATGACCTTTTAATTGAGACAAAAAAAAAAAAAAAAGAAAAGAAAAGAAAAACAAGAGGGGCACATTGCCTCTGTCACGGCTGGTTGCAAAACAAACACAGAACATTAATTTCACTTTCCACTTTTTTTCCCCACAAAAGCGAAAATCCTTTTCATAATTCTTTCCAGAAGCAAAAGCAGCAATAAGGATTTTGTAGCAGTGAAGTTACATAAAGCAAACTTTTCTGACATGGGCACCTATAACAAAATGATTTAAGAAAATTATGGTGGGTAAAGGACTCATTCCGACATGTCTCTTCTCTCCTCACCCCGTCCACCAGATTGTTAACGAAGCTGCCAAGTATCGCTATAGGTCTGGAGATCTTTTTAATTGTGGAAGCCTCACTATTCGGTCCCCCTGGGGCTGTGTTGGCCACGGCGCTCTCTATCATTCTCAGAGTCCAGAAGCATTTTTTGCCCACTGTCCAGGAATCAAGGTATGGTAAATTGTGTGCTTTATTTGATATCTGTGTAATGTTTCCATTGGGATTGGTTTTATTAATATCAGCTAACTTATCTGGAAAAAAACCCATGTCAGATCTTTGGAATTTAAGTGAGTTTAATTGCAGTATAGAAAGAGGGGGCTGAGCCCCAGTGGCATAGTGGTTGAGTGTGGGACTGCGGCCCACGGCCTTGGCAGTTCAAATCCAGCAGCGGCTCTCCAGGAGCAAGGCTGGGTAGCTCCCACGACCACTAGAGGACAGTGATGCCAAAAAAATAAACCCACAAAAAACAAAAACAAAAAAATATAAAAAGAAAGAGGTTAGCATTTTCATTCAATCAACTCTCCATTGTTCAGCGTTATGGAATGTCCCCCGTGGCATGCTTGATCCAGCATTCCGTGGACTTCTGTGACTAAGTCTGTGAGTGAACATGGATAGCTATCTGACACATAGCCAGCAAAGTCCTGCTGCTTGCCCATGGCTTTCTCAAATGGATTCTAGGGTGATTTTACAAACTGTCTCTTGTTAGGTGCCCCAGGGGCACAGGGGGCTGTGCTTTAGGCTTCTAGCCACCACAACGGCATCTATTGTTTATTCCCTCTTTGTGTTAAAATCAGAGCGATAACACTTTAGTTCATTTTCTTTTTTCAAATAAGAAAAAAGATTTTTTTTTTTCAAATAGTCAAGAAAAGACTATTTCCCGAGTATTTTTCAACCAGATTCAAAAACAATGCTTCAAATAATTGATTTGGAAGCGTCTTTTGTAGCCTGCTTTCCGTGAGCATGGGAGAGAGGGGGCTTTTACTCCTCCACAGTTGACTGTTGGAATCTCCCGGGGGCAGATCTGTCCTCCAGCGATGCCAGGAGTTGACATCGATTCCAAGGCAGTGAGCTTTCTTTCTTTTTTTTTTTAACCCCCGTGAGAGCTTAAGTCTTCTGTTAATTAAAATGCTTGAAAATTTGTCTTTCTCATGGTTTTGTTTTCTATTTATTGAAGAGCTTTCTGGGAATCAACTGTAGGATATGTCCACCCAAAGATAGATGCTTATTTTTTTTGTTTTAGACATAGGTGCATAGCAAGTAAGTTACTTGATCATTCTTTGAGCCTGAGTCTCTTTATTTCTAAAATGATGCATATCAGCAGCGCTCTCTCATGGGCCCGGTGAATCAATCCACGGAGAATCCCGAGAGTCAGCGAGAACACGTGCTGCCTGCTGTCATTGCCAACATGTCCCTTCTGGCAGTGTGGCCTAGCTGCACTTTTGTTGTTGTCCTCCCAGATTTGCACATTATACTGCCTGATCATAAACTCCTGTGCTTTAGGTTCCTTTTAAAGAAATGGAAATCCGTTTTTTCATGGGAAGGGAGGAGGAGTTTGGGTAGGTTAAAATTGTATAAAGAATGGAGGAATATGTTGATCATTTTACTTTCGTTTTGATGAATGCTACTTCAAGATTCTGGTAAGTTTTAACAAGCTGACTTACTTAAGGGAAGAGGAGTGTCTCAGTTATGAAAACATACGCAGCTGATCAGTTCTTGCTAACTGCTGGATTTTTTGAGCCCAACAGATTTCTACTTCTATGTAGTAATGGTTATTTAAATGCAAATCCATCACTGGTATATGTTTTCATTAAAATTTTCTTTATTAAGAAATCTGTCTTTGCAGGTGGTTGTGCCCAGAAGCCCTTTCCAGGCCAAGGGACTTCTTTTGTCATGCATAGAGGATAAAAATCCTTGCATATTTTTTGAACCTAAAATACTTTACAGGGCAGCAGGTAAAGATTTCCTTTATTTTATACTTGCATATTTCTTTTTATACTTTGTTTCCCAGTTAAAAATGATAGCTTTTAAAATCCATAACATGAATTTATATTTCCCATGTGGGGAAAAAAATCAATTTGTTTTATATTTAGCATGTCCTCAGGTATAAATCATGTGTTACATTCAGGGAAAAATCTATCTAGTTATTTTTTATTTTCATTGTGGAAACCAAGAAGCATTTTAAACTGGTAAAAAGACGATGTTTAGCTCCATAGTCTGCAGTTAGTGAGTGAGCCAATGTGCATCGAATCAAACCAGACTTTTCTGAATATATGCTATATAGTTTTAACTGTGGACTATATATCAAGTTAGCTAGAACATTTCCAAGAATTCCCTCTCTTGCATCGGTTTAGATTACCAGGGCCCAGGAGATTTGGAAACAGCAGCAATTATATATAACGATATGCATAACATTCAATAATATATGTAACTTTTTTTTGGTGGTGGGGGGAGGTTATCTCAGTAGTGGATCCGGATCAGGTTGTGTGGCTCTTCAAGCTTCTGCTAGACTTTCTCTTTGAATTTTTCTTATTCCTGGGCGAAGGTTTTGGAGCTGGAAGTTTTGTTTGTGAATGACAGACCTGATTGCCCTTTGGGTTCAGTCCTCCTTGCAGGTTCTCATTTGTCCTGGCTCGCCCCTACATCTCCCTTCCTCTTTCTCTGACCCTTTACTTCTTCGGGGATGATGTTCTCCAGGGATTGGTCCCTCCAGATAGCATGTCCAAAATACACGAGATGACGTATCTTCATCCTCACTTCTAAGGAGCCTCGTGATTGTGTTTATTCTTCAAGACAGATTTGTTGGTTCTGATAGTCCAGCTGTTCGCTACCTGGGGGTTGTGACCCCTTTGGGGGTTGAACGACCCTTTCCCAGGAGTTGCCCAATTCATAACAGTAGCAAAATTATGGTGATGAAATAGCAATGAAAGTAATTTTATGGTTGGGGGGGTCACCACAGCGTGAGGAACTGTATTAAAGGGTCACGGCATAAGGTTGAGAGCCACTAGGATGGTTCCCGGTATTCAGATTCCTTCACTAATAGCTCAAACACAGCAGTTCTTTCCTGGCCTCTTCGTCATTATTCAGCTTTTGCACACCATCTGCACAGTGTCAGACACGTACCCAATGTTTGTTTATGACCCCAGATACAATTCTCCTTGATAAGCAGCCCACCTCTGATGCCACGCTTTGATACAGCATCAATCTTTTTTTAATAAACGATTAAAAAATTGTTTTTAATAAATCATTTTATTGGGAGCTCTTGCAGCTCTTATTACAATCCATGCATCAATTGTATCAATTCATTTTGAGGCCATCATCATTTTCAAAACATTTTTCTATTTGAACCCTTGGTATTAGCTCCCCTTTCTCCCCCTCATCTTCCGACACTCCCCCCCTCATGATCTCCTAATAAATTATAAATTATTACTTTCATATCTTATCCCAGCCACTGTCTCCCTTCATCCATATTTCTGTTGTTTGTCTCCCTTTGGGTGGGGGATGGTGGTGGTTGTATATCGATCATTGTGATAAGTTCCCTCTTTCTCCCTCTTCTCCCTCCACTGTCCCCCTACTCTCTTTGTTGTGTTTGAAGGGTTTATCTATCCTAGATTCTGTGTGCTGAGAGCTCTTATCTTTAACACAGCACATCCTATAATCTAGCTAGATTTGTAAGGTAGAATTGGGGTCATGATAGTGGGGGGTGGCAGGGAGGATGCATGAAAGAACTAGAGATATGCTGTCTGTTTGTTAGTACTTTACTGCACCTTGGCTGGCTTGTCCCTTTTGGCCTTTCTGTGAAGGGATGTCCAATTGTCTGCAGATGGGTCTTCACCCTGACCTGCCGTCCCCTTGTTCACATTGATGTGATTGTTTTAGGTCTTCTGATGCCTGATACCTGATGCTCTCGACACCTTGTGATAACTCAGGCTGGTGTGTTTTGTTGCTTTTCCATGTGGACTTTGTTGCTTCCTTGCTGAATGGCTGCTTGTTTAATTTGTAGCCTTTAAAACCCCAGACGTTATATCTCTTAATAGCCCGGCACTACCAGCTTTCTTCACAACATGTGCTTATGCACCCATCTTGACTTCAGTGATTGTGTGTGTAGGGGAAGACGAGAATAACATGTCTGATTATTGGAAACACGTGTTCTTGCATTGAGGGAGGACTTGAATAGATGCCCAAGATCCGTCTGCTATCTTGATACTTAACATAGAAATATATGTACATAAACCTATGACCCTATGATTATATATTGATATCTTTACGTATATACATATCTGTATTTATACCTCTATAAATGTCTTTTGCCACCTAGTTCTTTCTTCTATTTCCTTTTACTGTCCCTGTCCCACTATCATGTTCAACCTTCATTTGTCTCTCAATTCCTCTTGTGACTACATTGCACTTGATGAAACCACATCCCCTACACCCTCCTCAGCATAGATTTTCGACCTCTTCTTGATTCTTTGTCCCTGGGTTTGTTGACTTTCCTCCCATTCCCCTCTTCCATGATCCCCTGGAACTGTTGATGCCGTTGTTTTTCCCCTTGGAATTGTTTATCTTGTCTGTCTTATATAGATCGACATGAAAGAAAAAGAGGAAGTAGAAGTAGAAAAAAAGGTGCTCTAAACAGTTCCAGGACTGTCTGATGACCCTTAGGTATGTTTTCTGATCAAGTCTGATTGAGGTGCCAAGCCCTGCCCTCTGAGTTTGAAGTCTATTTTCAGGATTCCGTGGGGAATTTGTTGCTTTACTCCCTTTGCTTTTCTGTTGTACTTCCTTCATGTTTTTCCCTGGTGTATGTGTGTGTGTGTGTGTGTGTGTGTTGGTGATATTAAACTAGGCACAATTCCCACCTGTGTCTCCAGTGCTGTCTCCTGAGGGGACATCATATCTCATGGTGGGACCAGCCATATGATCTTGTCTGTGCTTAGGCTGGAGTGTTGTTCTCAGAGATTGGTGGGCCTGCATGTGGTCTTTCTCTCTCTTTCCTATTAGTTTTCTCCTTCGTGGTCTGGACAGACCAGCTGCTCGCTCTGGGCTGCATCTTCAGTGTTATCCTCTGTGTTGCGATCTTCTGGCGGGTGAGTGGGTTGGTGCAGCTGGGATTGGGGCAGGCTGAGCACACCTCTCTGTTACTTGGCTGCTTCATACCAGTATTTTTCCCTCAAGGTTAGGTACACCTGCTTGAGGTCTGATTGCTCTTTCCCTTTCCGGTGGAGACAAACAACACCCTCCTCATGGGTAGGTCAGAATCCTGTTCCCCCACTATCCACGTCTTTCTTTCCCCTTTTCCCCCTCCTTTTTGGTTGGCTGCCATATGCATCCCCGGTTGAGTCTGACCCCTGCCAGAGCGCCTGGACCTCACTAGCATCCATATTTTCAATGATTACTGCATGAGGGCAAGTGTCGAGTATGGTCATGCCATAAGAACTGATTGTTCTTGGATTAGGACTATGATTAAATATGAACCTCAGATGTATCAATACTTTATTTATGTCTGAGGTCCACTTTAGAAATATTGTTATCATTTTTTTGGGAAATGTATTAAAACATTCCCAAGGAGCATTTGGTAATTCTACTGAAAGTGTCATTAATTTAGCACATGTTATAGCATACCAAGGATTGTAAATAATAAAATCCAAGACTAGATGAGGGAACTGTATTAGCACTTAAATTCTGAACAACCAGTTTGGGTGGACTTTACCAGGAAGAAGGCTCTGGATGACAGTGAAAGACAAAAGTCCATATGCAGTGGATTAAACTTACAGTGAACCCCCTCTGGCCGTTGACTAAAAGATGTGATAGCCTTGCTATCAGACAGAATGCATTAAAAAGTTGACTAATGGCAGTTGTAGTTAGTTTAAAATTTAACACCTCACTATTTGTTTTCCCTTTTGATCCATTTTAAATTTGTTCTAGTTACCATTATTTTCTGCTTTCTTTTCAATTCAAGTTTTTCTGTTTTATTTTGTTATTGTTGAGTTTCTCTTTTTGCTTTTTTATGAAATGCAGGATAGGTAAATCTGTAGAGACAATAACTGGATTAATAATTTCTGGGAGTTATGGCAGGGAAAGTCTAAGGGAAATGACGAGCTAATGATTACAAGAAAAAAAATGTTCAAAATTGATGGTTGAGGCAATTACATAACCCTCTTAAATATGCTTAAGCTATAGGATTATATGAATTATGTATCATTAAAGCTTAAAGTTGCAAATTACCTAATTAAAAAAAGAAGGAACATAAAGACACTTTAAGGGGAAAAATGGATGAAATTAAAAAACAACGAGCAGTTTGGCATTATCAAATGTTGGCCTTTTGTGGAAAGCTATTCTTACATGTCTTTTGAACTTTTCAGCATTTTATGTAATTGAATGATACTTGACATCAGTGATGTTGAAGTAATGGTAGCTTTCATCTGTAGTTATAATGAGAAAGCATTTAGTTTAGATGAAAAGCCTTGCGACTGCCTTCTTTCCAGTATTTAGATGACTTTCAAACAAAAGTAGGTCATGCTGGTTGTGAAGATTTAAAAATGACCATTGTTAGCAAATATACCACTTATATGTAAATTGACACATTTTGAAGAATGCAAAATCGACTTGCTGGGTCAATTTTTGAATCATAGAACACTTTAAAAATTAAAAAATAAAGTGTTTTGAATGTTTTGGGCGCACATTGCTGGTAGGTGCCTCCAAGTTCGCTCCTGGGTCCGACAGACTGGAACGTGGTCTGCTCCCGCGCCGTCAACTCAAACGGTTATGCTTGAGTGGGGTGTCGTAGTCACTGCGTCAGTTCATATTGCCGAGGGTCTTTCTCGTTTTGGTTATCTTCTAGGTTTCCTTTTCAGGGACTGATCTCTCCTGATGGCATGTCCAGAGAATTTAGGATGAAGTCTCACCAGTGGCAATTCTTAAGAGCATTCTGGCCCGTGTCTCTTTCAAAACAGATTTGATTTTTCATCTGGCACGCCTCCGTACATGTAATGTTCTTTGCCATCACCGTAATTCAAATCTCTTAGCTCTTTAGTATTCCCTATTATTGGTCCACCTTTCCACATGCATATGAGGCTATTGAAAATATCAATATATTCGAAGACCTTAGTCTTCAAATGACATCTAGGTTCAACATTTTAAAATATATCTTGTATGGCAAATTTTCCCAATGTAATACATTCCTTGATTTCTATTGAATGCTGCTTCATTGGTGGTCGAACCAAGTAAAGTGAAGACGTTGACAGCTTTAGTCTTTTTCCTACTTACAGGCTTTTAGCAGGTAAGGCTTGTGTTGTTCCCACATTGCAGTTTGTTAATAAGCTTTACTCCAGTCTGATGCCACATTCTTCTTCATATAGTCTCGCTTCTCGGGTTATTCACTCAGCATGCAGATGGACTCCATAAGTCTAGGGAAAAGATACAATCCTGACACGCACATTGTATGATGTCAAACCTTGCAGTATTTCCCTATTTTGTTCTAGTGACTGCCTCTTGGTCTATGATCTTATGATTCCGAATTTATTTGGCCTACCAACCCTGTTTTTGGGGAAAAAAATTACTTGTTGACTCCCCTTTGTACTGTAGCCCATAATTGAGGGTAAAGTGTAGGTATCTGCTTTTGCACCCTGCAAGGGCAGCATTTTCCACTCTGGGCAACACTGGTCTGTGCATAGGTTCCGCATGAGCACATTGAAGTATTCTGGAATTCCCATTTTTCTCAACGTTATTTATAGTTTTTTTTTAATGACTCCGGAGTCAAATGCCTTTGCATAGTCAATAAAACATAAGTATACATCTGTTCTGGCTTCCACAACACTCTCAACTTTTCGGATAGGCTCTATAATTCATTGTAAGGGCCACACAGAACTGGAGGACAATGTGTATGATTATGAGGTACATTATGGAAGCTAACAGCTTACAGTTCAAGACAGAAATGCTTAGGAGATACTTGTTCAGTCAGGCTTTGTTACAAAGTTCTTCTACAACTGCAGCTAACTGCCCCAACGTTATGATAGTCTACTCTAAAACTCAACCTGAAGGCACTCAGCTCCAGATTCATTAGTCATTGCTTTTAGCGCCCCAAGTTATGTGCCCTGAGGTACCCCTCTCCACAAGCTAGCCTGCTGCCTTAACGCACTCTGACTTATTTGCGTTCTTTGTGAGCTGGCTCCCAGTTTTGTTGCTCCTCCACCATTTCTCTGGTGTCAAAGCTGACTCCTGAATCAAGGAAGTTCACTGACAGGGATCTTGAAGTCCAGGGAATTCACTCCATCCCTGACTCACGCTCGTAGTGAGATTCCTACTTCCTGTTTCTGGGATGGTTCATTTTATACTCAGCAGGCTGGCAATCACAATTAATTCTGTTAACAAACACTCATAACTGACTCCTATCAGTCTCTTTCCCCTACCTTCCCTTCTCCAAATCCATCAGGAAAAGCTTGTTTGGTGGGAGTTACAGACCCTATGGCTGTATAGCCACATTAAGCAATTCATTGGTCTCAAACATCTGCTTTCAGTCAAGATCTCTCTGATGTCAGAAATAATGTCCCTTGATCCATGCTTTCTAAATGCAACTTGAATTTCTGGTAGCTTCCTCCCAATGTGCTGCAGCAACTATTGTAGACATGCCTTCAACGGCATTTTCCTTGCATGTGATAATAATATTGATCGATAATTTCTGCATTCTGTTGAGTCACCTTTCTCTGGAAAGGGAAGAAATTGCTTCCCTCCCAGTTAGTTGGTCCGGTAATTGTCTTCCAGATTTCTTGGCGTTTTTGTGGGGGAAATATTCCAATTGGTATTGCATCAATTTCTGGAGTTTTGTCTTTTTGCCAATGTCTTCGGTGCAGCCTGGACCTCTTCCTTAAGTCTTATCAGCTCTTGGTCCTTCTTAAAATGGTTGGACATTGATCAATTCTTGTGGGCACAGTGATTCTATGTATTTCTCCCATAGTATTTTGATGCTTCTTACATTGTTGAATATTTTGCTTATGGAATTCTTTCATCTTCTTTCGGCTTGAGATGTTTAGCACATACTTCCTGTTTGCCTTTTTAACATACTTTTTCTTCTTGGACTGTCCTTTGACCTTTTCTGTTCATTTCATTGCTTCTTCCATTTTCTTTAGTTGCTTGGTATTCAAGAGCAAATTTCAAAGGCTTTTATGTGAAAGGCTTTTATGACAACTACAGTTATCCATTAATGATTAGATTGTGGAATGTACAAAGTACGAATATAGAATATTTGAAAGTTGTTAAAAATGAAAGGAAACACTTAATGATAAATTTCCTAGGCATTAGTGAGCTGAATGGACTGGCAAATGGCATCACATTCATCAACAAAAAGAACAAGAACTAAAAACACAGTGCTGTCTGTAATAAGATAATAGCTATCTACCTCAAGGAAGTCCAGTTATTATAACTCTGCTTCAAATTTACCCATCAATCACTAAAACTGTGATGAAGAAGTTGAAATTCTTCATTCTGAAATTGATCAAACATGGACCTATGATATCTTTATATATACTAGTGATTGGCATGTGAAAGTTGAAAACAAAGAGGGAGGAACAGTAGTTGGAAAATATGACCTCAGTGATAGAAATGAAGCTTTAAATCACATTATATGACTTTGCAAGACCAAAGACGTCTTCCTTGTAAATACCCCTTTTTCAGCAACGTGACTATGAGTATATGTAGGGGCCTCATCAAATGAATTGATTACATATGTGGGACAAGATCATGGGGAAACTCACTATTATACACCAAAAATAAGGCTAGGGGTAGCCCTGGGACAGACTGTTAATTGCTCATTTGTACATTGAGGTTGAAGGAGTGCACAGAGCAGGATATTAATATTATTAATTTGTTTTGATTCACATTATTAGGCAGATTATTTTTGTGCAGGCTAAGTACATTTAAAACTCCCTGATGAGAACAGTTACATTTGTTACTGAGAGAAAATTGATTTTATTTGTTAGATTTTTCAGTTAGTTTTAAAATTGAAATAAGGCTTGTATAGGATTTGAAGTCAAGTAATGTCTCTTATAACTAAAAATAACAGTTCTGTATATCTCATCATCAAAGCTATGTGTCTCCACAGGCAACCAATTTCAAGTCTCTTAGTAGTTCGTATTCTGGTATTTATCACCTTATTTGTCAAAGGTATGTTTAGACCACTTTGAAAATATTGTAGACATTACGATTTTAAGTTCCTTTTAGGGAGGTAGAATTTAGCTCTTTTCTTCCACCTTTCATTCCCTAACACCATTCAGAACAAAACTTTGTTGAGGATGTTGAGACATGAGAAGAACTCAGAAGGCATCTTCTAACTTAAGACAAAAGGAATACGGTTTACAGAGCGTTAGCACGAACAGTCATTTGATGTTGAGCCAGTTTCTAGATGAGTTGGTTCAAAACTGTTCTCAGAAGATGAAGGAATCAGTCTTGCAATTTGCCAAGCATTGGTTGGGCAATAGAGGTTTAGCAAGAGGTGTGGGAGTAACAGTTGCGGGTCTAAGGTTGTAAGAGAGCCACAGTGGGACAGTTTTCATCATTCAGGGAATATTCACAGATCATGTACAGTGCTTTATAACATATCCAAGCATATTTAGACATACAGGGTGTTATAAGTGGGACTCTCCCACTTTTTCTGTACAGTTCTATACAAAAAGTCAAATGTCAAGGCCACGGATTGATTTACATTTAACAGTTTCATTGTAAGAAAACTAAAAGTAGTATAAAACTCCTAATTATGTCTCACATAGCTATTATTGTTATTTGTACATAGCTATTATTGTTATAGTTTGTAACATTTCATATATATAATTTTAAATGCCCCCACCATGCATTGAATTGAACAACTCAACTGGATAAGTGCACTGAATATCTAACTGATGCTAAATATGTACTGTGTTGCAATATGTATATATGTTTGTATGTATGTATAATATATATAATGATTTCTTTTTTGGTCTCAGTTTTGCAAACTTTTCTTTCATGGTATCAGCGTTTTCTATTTCTGCTTTATATTTTTTAGAGCAATAATGAAAAATAAAATGAAAGTTCAGGTAATTTAGAAACATTGTAATACAGGGGATTAAAATTACATGGCCAAAATTAAACTGTTGAGTACCAGATCAAGATGTGTTGACTCGATGCTTTCATAGTTAAGTCGAATAATTTAAAATTTGTACTATATGGCATACAAAAAAAATATTTAGGGGTTTTATCTACAATACATATAAGTGTGTGTTGAAAAGAAGTTTAAGATATGAAATTTGACGTGTGCTTCTTAATAAGTTTGACAGAAAGCAATAAATTCCTAAAACCATTAGGCTGTTGAGTAATTTTAATAAACTATAATAAATACATAGATAAGTCAAAATATAGTGGTGTCTCTAAAATCATGGACCCAGGGGTCACCACTTACTATCCTGTCCTTTTAGCCAAGGTATTTCATATCTCTGTGTCTCATTTTCCTTTTTTGGGGTGGGGGGGTGAGCATCACTGCACTGGTGGGAGTAGGAAGCCCAGCCTTGCTCCTGGGGAGCTGCTGCTGGATTTGAACTGCTAACCCTGTGGGCTGCAGTCCCGCACACAACCACTACGCCACCGGGGCTCCGCCTTCGTTTTCCTTTTATTGAATTGGCATAAATATAATACCCAGGCTACTGTGCTCGCTCTCACTTTAAATTGCAACTATTTTTGTCTTTCTAAAGAGCAGATGTAAAAAAAAAAAATAAAGCAGATGTACTGTTGGTATAACTGAGTACCAAAATGAGAGCCAAACAGTGCATGACACTAACTGGATCCCTGCCTCTGCGGGCATAAAAAAGGAAGACAGGGACCCGTCCTGCTCTGTCTAGCCTGTCCTGGAATTGCTTGTGGCCCAGAACTAAAGGGGACTTTGGGCAAGGAGCTTATCGGACATGGTGGCCTCGGCCAGGCGGGCGAGGAAACAAGCCCTGATACCCCTCCCTGGGCCTCTGCAGTGATCTCACCGCTGCGAACACAAGGGCAGTGTCCTGGCTCCAGAGACAATCAGCAATCTATGCATATTGCGCCCTGTGCCTGTTTGCAGCCACCATTCCCAGCTCCCCCACACTGCAGATATCGCACCTCGGCCAATGCTTTGTAGATGGCTTACTCGTTCCCCCCTTTAACTTTAAGGTGAAGTTTGCACATGGGATGGAAGTGCTACCTTAACTTTGAAGTAAGACACTCACTTTGGGAACTTGAAGACCAGACCTTATGCTAATGCTGTTGGCGGGCCGTTTGACTGTCTGTCTGTCTGTCTGTCCTGTCTCAGCCCAGTCCTGGGGGGGAAACGATAGCATTATAACTACTTAGCCATCGCTGAGAAACCTTGGTGCGTGGAAACGGGAACATTTCTTTGTGAAACTGCAGAATTCATTTCTCTATTTCCAGTCTTTGCTGAAGTTCAACAAAACTCTTCAAGCCCAAACAAGAAATAATACATAGGCTACTTCAAAAAGTTCTTAGAAAAGTGGAACGCAAAGATTGGGATGTTTCCACAAACTTCTCAGTGCCTTTTTATACAGTAGCTTGAGTTCTTCCGAGGAAGAAATGACATGATGCATTTACAATAATTTAGTGCCTGGCATAGGTAAGGGGTCCTGGTGGTATCGTGGGTTTGGCATTGATCAGCCCATTGCAAGGTGAGTGGTTTGAACCTACCAGTTATTTTTTTGGAAAAAAGATGAGACTGCCTGCGCCTGTACAGATTGAATGTCTGGGAGACACAAAGGGACAGCTCTCCTCTGTCCTATAGTGCTGCTAGGAATTGGATTTGACTCGATACCAGTGGACAAGGAGATTGCCGTAGATGAAAGCATCTACAAATGTTAGCTTTTTCTATTGTGATTGATAGACTGGGGGTTTCTTCATCTCTTGTCAAAAGTCGCTTTTCCCTCTCATAGTTATTGACAGAGCCTTGGTGGCCATGTGCACTAAGTGCTGGGCTGCTAAGTGCCATGCTGGCATTAAATCCACTCTCAAGCCTGCAAGAAAAAGACTGGCTGTTCCCGCAAAGATGCCAGTTTCCGAAACCCTCTGTAGGCTTGCTGTGTTTTGCAATTGCCTTTGTGGCAGTGGGTTTGGATTTTTGGTTAAGATTTCACTTAAAATGTAAATCTGCTGTATGTTTCTCATTTGACTCCCATTCTCACACTTTCCCTTCTATGTTGTCTTCGTAATGCTGTGGTTGGAGACAAGTAAACTCTATTTCTCTGACCCACTTACGAGCTGAGTTCTATGTAGATTCTGTTCTTGGGCAGCGTTTGCATTCATTTCAGAGGAAAAAGGAAGGTAGACACTTCTGTGACATTAGGAGCTTCTCAGCTGAGGCGACTGCTCTGCAGCATCTGTTTCCGACGCTCAGTGCCGAAGGTCACTGCTCTATTCCGTGGTTGCAGCCCCGTTAGGAGACAGGGGGTTCCTGGGTCTATCGCAGAGTTCCTAGCTGCTTCCTGACCTCTTGGTTGAATACGTTCAGCATTTGATATTCTAGCTCCTCCAGCATCTTTATTACAGATTTCCTGAAGGAAATTCTTTTAGTGAGGTTCCTAATTTTTCTGATTGTTTACAGATATAGGCCACACTATAGTTCAGTGTTAGACATGTAGCGACGATGATTGTGAGTCTAAAAAGTGTGTCCTGTAGACCTCTTTGTCTTTCTTAAGTGTAAAAGTATTGTCTTGTTGGTGTGCTTCAGTGACTTTTTCTGTTTCTTGTCTACTTTTATGAAGAGAAAGGATAAAAATTATGGCTTTCATTCCAGTGGGAATTTTAGTGTCTTTTGCATAGTAGAGTATTTAGCTTGAATAGAGGACATATTTTGACTTTAGACAACTGAGAATCCAGAATACTAAAGATCAGGAATGGAAATATAATAATGTCTCAATATATTAAAGTTGTTTATCCTAGTCTCTGGAGAAGTACATCATGCTTGGTAAAGTAGAAGCTTAGTGAAAAAACGGAAGGCCTGGGGAAGGTGGACTGGCACACTGACTGCAATAATGAGCTCAAACTTCGAACACTTGTGCTGTTTTGTTCTGTTGTGTCTAGGGTCGCTATAAGGGCCCTGTGTACATCCTCTGGCCTAGCCAGATTTGTAAGGTAGAATTGAGGTCATGATATTGGGAAGGAGGAAGCATTGAAGAACTAGAGGATAGTTGTATGTTTCATCATTGCTACATCACACCCTAACTAGTTTGTCTCCTCTGTCTCCTCCCAGCAGCCCCTCTGTAAGGAGAGATAGACTTTGGGTCCCCGACAGCTGGACTTCGGGTCCCCAACCTGTTGTACTCCTCCTCATTTACAATAATACAATTTTTAGTCCTTTGATGTACACTGGTATAGATAGGAGCTGGAAACAGGGAATCCAAGACAGATGATCCCTTCAGGACCAGTGGTGAGAGTGAAGATACTGGGAGGGTGGAGGGAAGGTGGGGTAGAAAGGGGCAACCAATGATAAGAATCTACAACCTTCTCCCTGGGATACGAACAATGGGGAAGTGGGTGAAGAGAGACATCGGACAGTGTAATTTATAAATTATCAAGGGTTTAAGAGTGGGTGAGTGGGGAGGGAGGGGAAAAATGATGAGCCGATGCCAAGGACTTAGATAGAAAGTAAATGTTATGAGAATGATGAGGACAGCGGATGTACAGATGTGCTTGACACATATGGACTTATTTATGGATTATGATAAGAATTGTATGAGCCCCCAATAAAAGAATTTAAAAACAAATAAACAACAAACAAACAAAAAAGATCATTTTGGGCTGTTAAGACAAGTAAATACATTTATCATTTTGAACTTTATTAGAGTATTAAAGCATTATTGTACTTTAAAAAACGATACTTTTGATTGGCATCTCCTATTAAAAAATGGAATACCTCCCATAATTCACTTAAGAACTTGTTCTATTTTTAAGAGATTTAGGTATTGATATAAGGAAATGAAACAGTATTTAAATTATATTTATGTCACTTCATCTTCACATGAAAATAGACTATGTCTGAATTTTCTTATATTAACACCAGTGTTTTTATAAAGTTTTCTTTTCTCCTGATGAGGAAAACAAAAAAAAAAAAAACATTTTAAATAATAATAATAAAAAAGCCCCGTCCATTGGGTTTCTGATGGTAGTCAGCAGATCAAAACTACATGCTGCCCAAGGAAGAAAGAGGACAGCTTCTACCCGCACGAAGAGTTACAGTGTTGGTAACCCACAGGGGAAGTTCTGTCCTGTCGGTTAGCCCCCTTATGAATTGGAACAGACTTGGTGACATGGAGTTTGCATGTTCTTTTTAATCCCATCTAAGGTATTGCCTTCGGTTGACTTTAAGATGCTCATGTTCCCTCACCTCTTAACATTTCGAAACTGGATAGCTTTAAATTAATGGCACTTTGCAGTGGTCCCTCCTGGTCGGCCTGTTGGTGTGGAGGTTCTGCATTGGGTTGCGACTGGCAGTGCGAAACCACCGGCAGCTCTGCAGGAGGAAGATGAACGGTGACGGTCTTGGAAACGGCAGCCCTGCCCTCTCCTAGATGGTCGCTATGAGTCAGTATTGATGACAGTGTGTTTTTGATGACCCACTGTTGTTATTATCTCCTCAGGCACAAACATCCAAGTTATCAATCAGCACCAGTCTCTGCCGAAGGGTTACCGACCACTTAGAGCAGTAACTTTAATGCCGAATGAAAACGATGGCCGAGCTAGCTTTAGAGCCACTACCAGTCTTTCATTCTCTCGTGAACTCATTTATTTAAAAGATGCAGGCGTACCCACGTGCTTGATGATGCAGAAAATGCTATTCTGTGGAGAAAGGTGTCCATGCTGTGGTGCTCTGGAAGCCTTTATGGGCAGGATGAATTGACATAAATCTCAGTCTTCAAGATTGCTTGAGTGACTCTTTTATTTATTGAAAGTTGGTCCATGTTGGGGATAAGCATTCTGTAGCTTCTTTGACTCCTACTTCAAAAAGTTTTTAAATTATTGAGACTTCTCACTTTCCTGTTTGTTTGTTTTTTTCACTTTCATGGCTTTTTACTGAAACTTCGAATTTCCATAATTGCTTGGAACCTTATTAAAAGAGTGGTCTGAGGGCTGAGCCCCTGTGGCGTGAGTGGTTGACTGCGGAATTGCAGCCTGCGGGCTTGGCGGTTCAAATCCGGCAGCGGCTTTCAGGAGCGGCACTGGGTAGCGCCCACGACCACCAGAGGCAGTGATGCCCACAACAAAAAAAAAGAGTGGTCTGCTGGTATCTCTATAATTCTATTCCGAGTTGAGGAGTCCAGAGACACTAGAGGACCTCACTTAGTGAGACCCCAGTGAGATCTTTTCTAATTATATAGTGTTCCCTACATAATTGGGGATTTTATAGGTTCTGTAGAGCATTGGGAAATTTTATAGATTTTTCCCCACCATGTTAGTTGGAGAGTAAGCCAGATTTATAATATTAGTAGCATGTTATATGGTCTTTCCTATAGGCAATCTTTTTAGATGTTTAGTCATTTAATATGAACAGCTGAGGGCAAGATTATATACAACTATGTTTGGGGCCTAATTTGAAAGCAATTACTAGAAGAAACTACACTGAGTCTTCTTTTTTTTTTGAAAGATAATTTTATTGAGGGACCTTACAGCACTTGTAATAATCCATACATCAGTTTTACCAAGCATATTTGTACACATGTTGCCATCACTATTTTCTAAACATTTATATTCTACTTGAGCCCTTGATATCAGGTCCCCCTTTTTATCTCCCCATCTCATCACCCTTTGATAAATTATAAAGTATTATTCTTATATTTTGTACCAACTGTGATCTCCTTTCCCCCTGGGATTTCTTTCCTTCATCTCTCCCCACCTACACCCTATTCTTCTGGTATTTCTGTCCCAGAGGGATTTATCTGATCATGTGTCCTGAGCTCTTATCTGTACCTGTGTACATGCTCTCGCCTGGCCTGCAGTGAAAGGTAGGATTGAGGCATGTGAGCAGGGAGTGAGGAAGCCTCAAGGAACTAGAGGAATATTGTTTCATCAGAGTTATACATCTTCTATGAAACTTGTCTCGAGCGCAGTGATGCCCTAAAATAAAACAAAACAACAAAAAAAGAAACTTGTCCCTTCCTTGCAACACTTCGGCGAGGGGATATCCCATTGTCTACAGATGGGTTTTGGGTCTCTGCTCTGACCCTCCTTGTTCTCAACAGTATGTTTTTGTTTGTTTGTTTGTTTGTTTTGGGTCTTCTAATGCCTGTTACCTGATCTCTTTGATACTTCATGATCGAAGCTGGTGTGCTTCTTCCATTTGAACTTGTTGTTTCTCTGCTTGTTTAACTTCAAGCCTTTAAGACCCCAGAGGCTATATCTTTTAGTAGCCGAGCACCAGGAGTTTTCTTCACATTTACTTATACACCCATTTTGACTTTCGCAGGAGGGTGAGCATCACAGAATGCCAGCTTGTTAGAACAAAGTGTTCTTCCATTGAGGGAGAGCTTATGTCCAGGCCCAAAGTCCATCCACTTTTCACTGTATTGTCATATACATGTACATATCTATGCCAATACCTCTATTTTTAATGAATTAATATATTTGCATATGTGCACACCTATATTTGTACTTCTCTCCATAGCTTTGTTTCCTAGATCTTTCCTCTGTTTCCTTTCACCTTCCTCCTTTCCCACCATCACACTTCCCCTTCTGCATTTTAGTATTTCCTCTCAGTTAGATTGCTATTGCTCAGTCACCCCCAGGATCTCTATGCCTTCCTTGTGGTTGGCTTTAATTGTTTTCCAAAACCTTCACTCCTGCTGTTTTTCTCCTCAAGTTTGCTTTCCATAACTATCTTATATAGGTAGTCAAACCAACAATAACATAGACAATATAAAAAGAAAAAAAGGGAATGAAAAGAGAAAAAGAAAATAATGAAAAAATATAAGGAAAAATAATAATAGCTAGTAAAAAGCATAGGCAATTCCAGATCTGTCTGCTGATTTTTCTTTAAGACTCCCTCCCCACTGGTCCTGGGAGGTTCCAGAAACTGCCCCTCCTAGCCTAAAGTCTATTTTGGGGGCTCCTCAGGGACTTTGTGCCTTTGCTTTGCTCCTGCTGCTGATCTGTTATGTTCCCTTCTTGGTACCCCACAGTGGGCGGGGGGGTGGGGGGAGGAGTTTCAGACTGGATTCACTCCTTGCCTACTGTCCCCAGTATTGTCCTCTGTCATGTCATCCTTAGGGTTGTTGTGCTGATATGGGGTCTCTCTTTTTCCTTCTTGGTTTGCTTCCGTGTGGGCATGGCAGGCTAGGTCCTCTTCCCAACCTGTAGGTTTAGTGTTCTCCTCTGTGGCACAGACCTCTAGGGAGGGGGTCAGTTTGGCTCTGAGGAGGGCCGGTCCTGTAGCCCCTCTTCATTCATTTCTCCATGGTGGGGGTCTGCATCCACACTCCTGATTCTATGGATGTATAACCAATAACTGAGTCTTCTTAAATAAAGTACATGTATTTTCACATCTGTGTTGAAAATAGTTGTTGAACTATGAGTGTGGACTTTATTAATGGCTTCACTTCTAATTATTCAGAAAAATAACAATTTAATTATAATGTAGAGAAAATATTAGTTTATGGTTAAATAGCAGTTTTACACAGGAAATGATAATAGGGGTGAGAAAAAGTATTCCTGAAATGGAAACCTCATTTGTAATTTTAATGACTTTTTATTAAAATAATAAAGCTCTTTTCTTACCAAGAACTGAATAGACATTCCCATTGATGAACTTACAGTATTCTTATTTCATTACTACAGTGTGGGAGATAGGCAGGCACATAATGCTTCCCATAGTTTACAGCATGCGGGACTGGGGTGCTGGACTCATGAATGGATTCCATTCCCTTCCCTATGAGACTATAAACCAAGTGTGAAGACTGTGAACGAGGTTTTAGTAGTGAGGCAGCAGGAAGTAACATATTTTAGAAATATACTTTGCTTCCTTTAAAAAAGAGACCATTTCTGTGTTGTCACTGAGTCATGTATAATGCAGAATGAATAAAGCTTTACCTGCATTTCCCATTTGTGTAGAACCTGGCAGCACTGCAGATTAGTGCCAGGCAGAGAAATGGCTCTATTATCTCTCTAATGGCAATATTAATATTGTGTCTCGCCGGGAAGCCTGCATCATTAAGACTGAGCTATTTTCTTGCAGATGCCTTCTATATGATCTATTAATTTCTTAGATGAGAAGGAATTGGACAGTGCTTTCAGCGGCTTGGGCATGTAATTTACAGGGTTCAGCATTCATCTTTACCTGCGGTGCCATGAAAGATGTGCTGGTGTGTGTTTGGAGACGTGCACACACACTTTCTCACACCTGCTTTTTGTTGCAGGATCTTTTCTTTCCACACAGAATGCCCTTCTTTCTTAACCCTTGTGCCCAGGATCGCTTTATCTTCTAAGGCCCCTATTGGTGGTACTGCCTCATGAAGCTCTCTCAGTCTTTACAGCCAGAGTCCTTTCCCTCTGTGTTCCTGGAGCAGATCATTCAACCCTCCCTGGCCTCTTCTGCATGTCCATCACAGGTAGGGAGAGGGCCACCCTGCGTATCCGAGGCACGCATGATTCGGCCCCTGTCACAATCCCTCTGGGGCCCGTGAAGGGACCTGCTGCACCCTCCTTGGGAGAAGAGAAGGGGTTGGGCCTGCACCCCCAGGACAACCTCCATGACTTTTCCTTAGAACCAGAAGTGTTTCCTTTGAGCCCCTTGAGCAGATCGTCACATATTTTTATTTGTTCCCTCACGATCTCTCCCCAGCTTCACAAATCACAATTGAGTACATGGTTCAGAAGGGTGGGGACTGCCTTTTTCAATTTACCACTGTAGCAGCTAGCAGGAATCAATCCTAATGTCCATATAGGCGTATATTTGTATATACATGTGCATATTGTATATTATAGATATTATTTATGATACGTCTCTGTTGAGATGATTCTGATTTATGGGTACTCCAGAGGTGTAGACTTGTGCACCAGAGGGCCTGGTTTTCCATGCCTGATCTGTTTTAGAAGTAGACTGCCAGACTCTGCTTTTGAAAGGCCCTGGGGTGGACGTGGGCCTCTAACTTTTTGGTTAGTAGCAGATGGTATTAGTCCTCTCTTATGCCAGTGTTTGCAATCACTTTTAAGCACTCTTAACACATTAGAAGACAATTAGAAGAGGTAAAAGGGAGGCTGAGAAAGAGAGGCAGGAGTGACCTGCTTCATGCCAGAGTCTAGGAACATACATGAGTATGAGCATTTGCAGATATGCAATTAACAAAGGAAACCTGTGGAAATTTTACAATGTGCATTTGATCATTAGTGTCATCTAATTATTTGAATACACCATTGCAAGGTTTTATCTTGGCCTCAGAAAGATTTCTCATGTTTAAAACCCACACATTTTTGTCAGCGTTATTTCTTATGCTGAGGGATTTCTCTGTGGAATGCTCATTAGTCCTAAAATTCAAAGGGAACCCCCATGTGGTGAAGCGGAGTGCTGTCTGTGAACCCTGGCTAGGAATATAGGGCTTTGCATTGTGATTGGATCCGGCGCTTTTCAGTTCCGGAAGTTTGGTATTCTAACTCTTGTTAGCTGCTTTTCAAAAAACACCTAGCAATGGGGTAGGAATGCAAGAATGCTCTTTTGAATAACTTTTTCTGGGAATAAATACCTTTAAATTAATGTAAATGAGCAGCCCCTGGGAATTAAGACTTGATTTTCAAGTCACCTCTTTTAGCAAAGTTTAAGTAAACGAGCCTATTAAAATTGTATTTTTACTCTCCTACTCACAGGAATAAATTCAAATAAATTCATTCTAGAAAAATGTTTGTTTTCAAAATAATATCCTTAAGGAATCTAAATCTCCGCATGATATATATAGACATATTTGATAGCAAATAAAGTCTTGTTTCCTGTTTGCCATGCTGCCCTTTAACTGTTCAAATAATGAAGACTTATTCCTCGGTAACTTATTAAAACAGTGAAGTCATTAATCACTCCTTGGCATCTCTTCCAAGGAGATGGGCTGAGAAGTCACTTTCTTTTGGTGTGCCAGCCCTTAGGAGGGTGTGTTTTAGGGTTTTCCTAATTTCCAGCTGGCAGCTGATTTTACCATTCAGAAAAAATAGACTGTGACATCACAAGTGGGACGTGGATTCCACCAGGTGACAGGTCAGAGGGAGTGACACCAAATTGACTGCTGATAAAAACATTTTTACCGCCCCCCCCCCCCCCCCCCCCCCCCCCCCCCCCCCCCCCCCCCCCCCCCCCCCCCCCCACACACACACAGCACCACATCACTGATAAACAGTGCTGCTATATTTGAAAGTAAAGAAACCATGGTGGGCCCAGGGTCAAGCACTCAGCTGCTTGTCTCAAGGTCTGTGGTTCAAACCCGCTGGCCACAGTATAGGAAACAGACCTCCGACCTGGAAGATTGCTGTGAGGTAGAATCAACTCACGGGTACACATTTATAGTTAGGATTTTGAAAAAACCATTTTGACTTAGTAGTCTTGTCAAGATATATTACTAAGTAAGAAAATAGGTTCTAGAAAGATTTTTAACAGTGCGTGTGTGCATTGTGAGCCTATTTCTTTTTAAAGCTTTGCACTTGTCTTTGTGTATGTACATATATATCTATATTCTTGCATACTATAAACACCTGAAAAGGAATGGAATCAGTCAGGATTTTAGTTTTCAACTTTGGCCAGTATAAGCAGAAGAGATTTAGTGAGAATAAGCAATAGCTCACTGGTCACTGGAGTGCCTGATAAACAGGCTTAGAGACCAGCTTCTTAGAAGTAGTGCCCCATGCTCACTGCGTAACTGATTCCTAAAGGATGCCCCAGGAGCTGTAAGTGGGTCCGAGTGATACCCTTAAGCCTGCCTGGTGCACGTGCCCCTGTCCATGTAGACTTGCTGTGAATTGGAGCTGACTTGATGGCAGTGGGCTTCGAATTCTCTTTCTTGCACGCTAGCATGGATCCTGGGTAGCTGCTTTTCTACGATATCAACTTCCACTTCATATTCCTGTGTGGGCACATTCGATTGGCAGACCTCAAGTTTCATGCTTTAGCTGAAGGGGGCAGGCTGAGAAAGTGAATATGTGAAATTTATTTCTGTAGCGGATGAAGGGCTCCGATTGGGAGATTTACCTAATGTTGGAAGAATGAGTATTTGGAAGCTTGGGTACCAGAAAGAACAACAGCTGTCCACTGCAGACACATGGAAATTGTTGACCTTCATAGAGGCATTAGAAGGGGAGCCTTGGGAACAGAGGGAACCTTGTGCTTTTTTTTATTTTGCTCATCTGTGTTATTTGAATTAGAAAAACTGCATGTAACAATAATAATTAAAAAAAAACTTTGGGGAAGATGAACAAAACAGAATGATTTTCCCAGCACTTCTGCCGTTATTCTCACATAAATATTCAAGGAGGCTTCCTCGCATAGCTGCGCAATTTTATCACCGTCCTGTTCAATTGTTTTAAAAAAATGGGTCCTAAATTTGTATGTACTTGATTGCTCAGAAATGGTGAAGTTGTCGTCTCTGCGATACAATTCTTTATTCTTTCATTTGACTGTGGGGAGCTGAGTCAGTTTTAATTCTCTGAGTATTCCACGTTAAATTTAGTATTTATATTTGAAAAATGAAGACTTGTTTGTTTCTGTGGTTGATAGAAGTGATTATATAGGTATGAGGTATAAAAATAAAGTGTACTTAAACAAAAATGGCCCCACTACTATATATGTGCTTTTTCCATGCCTCTCCCTACTATAAATTTACTTTGTGATAGAAAACTTGTAGGAGAGCTTGAATTATTATTATGTATCATAATATTTAGGGCAGTTTTAGGTTTGCAGAAAAATTGTAGAGAGCACGGAAGGTCTCACATTTTACCTGTGGTTAACAACTTGCCATCTTTGTATGGTACATTAGCGATAATAATTAAGCCAATACTGATACATTATTATTGACTACAGTCCATAGTTCATTAAGATTTTCTTAGTCTTTATAGTTTTTTTCCGGTCCCAGGATAGCCGATGTATTTTATAAATGTACGTTGCTGTTTTTCATCCACGGAGCACTGCTGTAAAGTAATGTAACGAGTACTGTTTCTGCTGTGCACAACCTGGGGGAAGAATAAGTGGGAGACAGCTTTGGCCCGATGAAGTGCTTAATGTTTTATTGTGCACAAGGCGCGGGGAGAATGACTGGCCTCTTACCCTTCTTCCTGTCGTGTCTTCAGTGGAGCAGGTTCCTGTCGAGCCGTACCACATCCCACTGTCCCAGGCGGAAGTCATCCAGGAAGGCAGTGATGTGACGCTCGTTGCTTGGGGAACGCAGGTTAGTAGTGACGTTCGCTCCAGCTGTCACTCTCCAACTCCTGCTTGGAAGCTCTCATGGTCTATTGTGATCCCAGGAAGACTGTAAAGTGATGTTGCGTTTATAGCTCACATTCAGCCTGTTGGGATTTTTGGCAGCATCTCTATCTGGTGCTGTTTACTGACTTAGAAGAAGCATCTTTTCCAGTTATATTAATATACAGCCAGATGGTAAAATTATAAAAAATATGTTGAGGGCTTACAAAACTGTTTTACATTTACAAAAGTGTTTACAAGTCCCTTTGAAGCACTCATTGCGTAGCCTCGATTCTTTTTTGACGATCATTTTATTGGGGGCTCTTACAGCTCTTAAAATAATCTATGCCTCAATTGTATCCAGCGTATTTGTACATCTGTTGATATTATGTTCTAAACATTTACTTTCTACTTGAGCTCTTGCTATCAGCTCCTCTTTTTTCCCCTCCCTCCCCTCTCCTACCTTTTCATGATCCCTTGACAAATTATAAATTGTTATTATTTTCATATCTTACACCAATCAACTGCCATATCCCTTCCCCTATGGTTTCTGTCATTCCCACCCCTGGGGTGTAGGTGTGTGTGTGTGCGTGTGTGTGTGCGTGTGTGTGTGTGTGTGTGTTTATGCACTGATCATTGCTGTCAGTTCCCCCTTTTTTCTCTCCTCTCCCTTCCTCCCTCCCCTCCCCCCTTCCGGGTATAGCCACTCCCATTTCTATTCCAGAGGGGTTTGTCTGACGTGGTGTCTCTGTGTTGTGAGCTCTTTCTCTGTATAGTGTAGCTGCTCCAGTCTAGCCTGAAGTGAAAGGCAGGCCTGAGGTCATGAACCCTTCTGTGAGGGGATGTACCATTGTCTGCAGGTGGGTTTGGGGGTCTCTGCTCACTGCCCCTCGTCCCCCTGCTTCTTGACAGTATGTTTGTTTGCTTTTTAGGGTTTTCTGATGCCTCCTACCAGATCCCTCCTATCCCTTTGATTGCTTTATTATTGCTCGTCTTTAAACTTAGTTCCCATGTTCTCTCACCTTGCTAGCCCTGTGGATTATTCTAAAGTTCTAGCATCAAACCTGTCTCTATTGAGCTTTCCTGGTGATCTGTTTTCCCCTCGATGTTTTGTTGCTCTGCCTGAGAACTGTTAAACACAGGACCCTGACTCTTACAATTACTTATCCTTCCACTTCATTTCTTTTTCAAGAAATAGGCTTTCTTCTATGCAAAGGAAATGTTTGTTTACTCTCGGCAAATATGCTCATTTACAATACCACGAGCTCCTGTTCTCCTTTCCAGTTGTCTTTGACTTTGAGAACGGTATGTATGATACTGTTCTCATGGTGTGCTGGTTGACCAGTCATATTTCAGGGACACGACGCATGGTAGTTATCCCAAATCCTCTCTAGTCTCCTGAAGCCCACTTTTTCGTCCACATCCATATCTTTCTTAGCATGTGACTTTTTCCTTTTTTTTTTTTTTAATAAGGAAATTACAAAGTACTAGGTACTAACTCTCCTAACTTGCTTTCCCTTTATACTGATCACTTCTGTGCCCGATATTTTTTGTCTCTCTCTTTAGCCTTTGAAGAAGGGTGTCTGTTTTTTATAACTAACCTCTTTAAGTCTGCTCTGAGTTACATTGTTTACCTTTTCCAGCACTGCCACCTCTCACCTCGCCCTGCTCTCCTGCATCTTGGATTTCCCTTTTCATGGTTTTTTTTTTTCAAAAGAGGAATGAATGTTGTCTGTTCACTCGACGTTACCAACTCTCTGCCCTACATTTCTCTTAAATTCTAATTTGTTTCCCTTCTTCCTTTCATCACTTAATTCAAATGGCTAGATTTTATTATCTGTGTTAGATTCCATAACTTCCTTGAGTCTATTCTCACTAATTTATTAGAACATTTTCTGCAGACATATTAAATTTCTATTAGATCTAACTTTTATACCCTGACAATGTGAGACATGACACTCACTACCTCCTGATGCTAGTAGACTAAAGAAAATAAAATTCGTAACACATATGTGTATAAGAAGGAGGTTTATATACAAGAGTAGTTGAATATTAAGAAAACATCCCAGCCCAGCCCAGATCAAGTCCATAAGTCTGATATTAGCCCATAGGTCCAATACCAACCTATAAAAGCCCTCTTCAGACTCAGAAAACACATGCAATGATGATGCCAAATACAGGAAGATCACCGTTGAGTGTGTGGGAAGTCGCATAGATCCAGTGTCTTCATAAGCATCTCAGTGCTGGCAGGGCTCGCCATGTAGCTTCTCCAGCTCCCATGGCACGGGGTCTATCAGCATAATGCCATGTATCTTGTCAGTAGAGAATCTCCAAGGGAGTGAGGAGAGAGAGAGAGAGAGAGAGCGAGCGAGAGAGAGACAGAGAGAGAGAGAGAGAGAGAATGTCAGTCTATCTCCTGCCTCCAAGGACTAAATCCAGGAACCCCAGAATTTTCAGAAGGCCATGTCCACATAGAGACCTTGTTGGCTATGATCCGATTGACAGGCTAGACTTCACCCCTTCACTCGTAATACTTTCAAATTGACACCAGCTTATATAACTACTATAGTCTTCTTTTTAAAGACCTTTCTTATTTAGATGACATGGTATCTTGATTTTCTTTTAAACTATTTTCTTTGCTTTTCCATAAGTTTCTCTTTCTCTCCCTGCCAACCCCCCCCCCCCCCCCCCCCCCCCCCCCCCCCCCCCCCCCCCCCCCCCCCCCCCCCCCCCCCCCCCCCCCCCCCAAATAATCTGCAGGGTTCTGTGCTTTCTGCTGTTGTCTGTCGTCTGGCCTTGTTTAGAAATCTCATCTTCTCTGACTATTAGCTCAAAATCTTTAGAATTACTCTTTGTAATACCGTCCTCTCTCCCATTCTAAGCCTATATTTTCAACTGCCTTATAGACCTTTACGTGTGAATATTTATGCAGATTATTGGATTTAACCTGTCAAAACCAATTTACCAGTTCTCTCTATATAGATCACTTCTTCAAGCTTTAAACATCGTCTCTATGAAAGATGTCAGAACG
>PVJH01010814.1:0-71925 GCA_004026705.1 Nesogale talazaci
GCAGGTCTCTCATTCGGGGAATATATATTTAAGATGCTTATTGGATCATTGTCTACCCTTCCCTTAAGCATTATATAGTGTCCTTCTTTGTCTCTTATTATGGTTTGCACTTTGAGGTCAATTTTATCTGATATTAGGATTGCTACTCCAGCTTTTTTGGAATTGCTGTTTGCTTGGTATATTTTTCTCCAGCCTTTGACTCTCAATATATTTTTTCTGTGATCTTAAGATATGTCTCCTGTAGGCAGGAGATTGAGGGGTGTATTTTCTAAGCCAGTCTATTAATGTCTGTCTCTTAAGGCCTGAGTTCAGTCCATTAATATTAAGGATTATTACATCTATCTGTGCTCTCTGTGTTGTCATTTTATCACTCTTGGATTGGATGTTTTTCTATTTCCATGGGTTGTGTCAATATCTGTTTGTGGTTCATTCTTGCCTTTCTTCCATCTCTGAGCCAGGGTTATCTTGGAGGCTGTTATACCTTTGACAGTTTCTGGGTAGATTCATTCTGCGTGTGTTAGGTCGTTGTTGTTGTTCTTCTCCCAGTGGGTCGGTGAGAATCTTTTGTAGGGCTGGGTTCTTTTTGGCATATTCTCTGAGACTGTCCTTGTCTGGAAAGATTCTAACTTCTCCATCAATTTTGATAGATAATTTGGCTGGATAGAGTATTCTTGGGTTTGCATCATGTTCCTGCAATTTTCGGAATATGCTGCTCACCTCTCTCCTCTTCTTCATAGTTTCCATTGATAGATCCGAGCATATTCTTATCTGTTTGCCTTTATAAGTGATTGCCCCTTTTCCCCTAGCTGCTCTCATAATTTTCTCTTTTTCTTCATAATTGCATAGTTTAGCAACTATATGTCTTGGTGTTTTCTTCTTGGGGTTTAATCTAGCTGGTATTCTTTCCGCCTCCTGTATGGTTATATGGCTTTCATTCATTAAGCTAGGGAAGTTTTCCTCTAAGCATTCCCTCACTATTTTGGATGTTGGTTTTCTTGATGCCTCATCCTCCGGCAGACTGATAATCCTAATGTTGTTTCTTTTCATAGTATCAGCCAGGCATCTAATATTTTCTTCTGCTTCTCTCATACACTTGTTAGGTATTTTCACCCATTTATTAATTTCTATTTGTGAGTCCTCTAGGTCACTTGTCCTGTTTTCTGCCTCCTCCATTCTCTGGCCAAAATCTGAGAGCTTACTATTAGTTTTTGTTAGCTCAGACTTTCGTTCTTGGATTTCCCTTTGGTGCGTGGCTTTTATCTCCTGTATCAATTCTTCTTTCTTCCTTAATGCATTGCTTAAGAGCTGCATATGTGTTAGTAACATCTTGAAGATTTCTTTTGGTGGTATATTGATCTCTGCATTTTCTATGACTGCTGTTAGGTCCAGCTCATCTTCTTGCATCGGATCCAGTTTCTCTTTTCTTGATACCATGGAAGCGGTTAGCTGTTTTTTGTTTGATTTATTCTAATTAGGTGGCATTTTCCTTGGTGTTTTGTGGTCCTGGGGTCTCTCTTTAGGAAGCTTGTCTTATATTATAGCTTGCCTCAGGAACTGTTTGCAGCTAGGCCTTGCAGATCTGATGGAGTGTGTTGGCTGAGCAGGGGAGTGGGTTTAGGGGTGGGTTGGGAGTTGGGTGGTCTGTTCCTGGCTTGGGGCGCTTGCCACAGATAGGTGGGAAAAAATCCTCTAATACTCTGGGGTGGGGAGGACCGGCTGGCTGTTTATCCAGGAGACAATGTAAAGCGGACCTCTCTGTAGTGGGTCTTGGGGCAGGCACCCAGAACTGGCAGCGTCTGTAAGGAGTGCTGGCGACTGTGGGGAGTGCAGGTGTTCTTTTGGCTTCTGTCAAAAAGTGTGGCCCAGGTGGGCAGGCTTGGGTTTAGGGGATGGCTTGGTCTTATCCTAGGCAGTGGTGGTGCCCTTAAGGTTCTCCTGGGCGCAGGCCTCTGGGGTGGGGGAGTGGTTGGCCCACCGTTGTGCTGGGGACACAGGAGTCCCTGGGGGTGGGCAGGCGAGAGGTGTGGGTCTGCGTGGAGTGTCCCCTGGGCACCCTGGGCACATTAGGGTGGGCAGGGCTGGTCAGCAATTGCGCGCGGGTGCTGATTAACTGCGGGTCCCTGCTCTCAGGGTCCCAGAGCCGGCGCCCTGGATCCCTCTGGCACAAAGAACCCACAGCTTCTGTGCTGGTGTCTGTGCTGGGTCTGTGGAGAGCGCGGGTGTGTGGGTCGTGCCTGCTTCTGGTTCAGAGGAGGGCTCTGAGCTTTCCTGGAGTCACAAAACCCAATTTGAGAGCCCCACCCTTCTCTGTGTCACCCCCACTCACCGATCTCCAGGAGCTCCGGGCATGGGCTTCCTATCTGGCCGCCATCTTCCCTCGGTCTCCGAACGGGGTTCATCATCAAAATCATTTTAACCATGTTATTTTCTTTGTCTTTCTATGTGCATTGTAGAATATATTTATCTATATTTCAAAATAGAAAGTAAAATTTGCTGGGATTTTGATAGGAAATGTTTAAAAACTATAGATGGATTGGGGCAGAATTGGTATTATCTGTAGCAAGTCTTTTAATCCATGAGCACAATATATCTCTTCATTCATTTATTTCATCTTGGACTTCTTTCCTCTGTGTTTTCCACTGTTCAGCACACTTATGCTGCAAGTATTTTTTTCAGATAGCCTTTATATACTTTTATTATTTCTAATGTGTCCATCGGTAGTACAAACAATGACCCACTCTTTTTCAGTTGACTCTGACTAGCTGAGCACTCTATTGCTAACCAAGAAATCTTGGGGGGGGGAGGATTTGAACACACCAGCGGCCCAACTGGAGAAATTCCTGACAGTCTGCTCCCATGACGGACAGACTTGAGAATCCTATGGAGCACTCTACTTTGCACTACAGGAGCACTAGTAGTTGCTAGTGTGAGTACACATCAATAAAATATTTTTTGTAGACCCTGTATCATGTGACCTTGCTATATTCATTTATATCTTCCATGGGTTTTATTGCAGCTTCTTTGAAATTTTCTTTTCTTATTATTTTAAGGTAAACCATCTAAGCAGTTTTTATTCATTAATATCCATAAATGCACACAGAAGCATCTTCATTAAATGTTTAGATTTGCTCTTCAGCTTGAGAGGGGAGCATGAAGAGAACTTTCGCATGTCAAAGTGCAGGATGCAGGGATTCACTTGCACTGCTACCTGCTAGAATCAAAATTTTGTTAAGTGGAAGTTATTATTGCATATATGTTCTGTCTTCCTTTGGTGCTTCTGTAATGCAGCAAGAGTGACAGGCCTGAAATTGCAATCACCAAACACACCCAGGGTAGTTGCTGTCCCTTTCATTGGCAAATACAGCACGGAGGACATTGTGAATTGGGATGCCATCAAACAAGAGGGAATGGAGTCTTCTTTACTTTATTACTCTCTTTTAAATGTAGGTTTTCTAAGACATCACCTGTAGGTACAAAATCTACGTAACCCATATCTTCAAGATCTGCCAGCTCCCCACGTTCATCCTTATCTGGGAAGCAGCTTTTTTCCTGCCCCACAGTGGACAGAAAGACGTCTTAGAGAAAGGCTTTAGCCTGCATACTCACTTTTTAGGGATTGGAGCTCTGTCTCAGACATTTTAGGATCACTCAATCTTGTTAAAAGAAATTGGGAAACATGGATCACTTAATAACTGCTCTCTGTATTTTGGTGGTTGCTGTGAATTGTGTGGCTGTAACGGTGACACTGTTTGTTGTTGTTTTGCCAGTTGTGTGTGTGTGTGATCTCCAGTTGTGATGGTACTGGCAGGACATGCTGCTGTTCTGGATGCAGCTTCAACTCCAGTTAGCTCTAAGAAGTGGACAGGGGAGAAGAATTAAGCTGCTCTCCTGCACAGCATCTCTCTCCTGCTATCTGCAATAGAAGCTCAGATATCAGATACCTGGCTTCCCTCTTGCTTGGAGAACCTGAACTTTGAGAAGAAGAAAGGCCATGTGTTAGTTTGGATAGGCGGGAGGAACATATTTCATAGGCACGCATATGGATATAAGGAAAGGATTTATAAACAAAAGGAATGAAACACTGAGAAAGCATCCCAACCCAGTCCAGCTCAAAGTCACAAGTCCGATATTAGTCCATATGCCCGATACCTATCTATAATGTCTCCTTCCGACTCACGAAGCCACAGATCAGTGGGTTCAGAATCCCGTTGTTTGCAGGGGTCTCCCCATGACTCCTTGCTTCCAGGGCTCAGGGTCTATTAACAGCATCCAGTGGTGGCAGAAGCAACTCAGCGCTGGCAGGGGTCTCCATGTGGCCGCACCAGCTTCAGAGGTCTGGCTCCATCAGGGCCAAGCTGTGCGGCTTCTCCGGCTTCTCAGAAGCTGCCCTCTTGTCTTGTCTGTGATTCAATGTCTCTGAGACTAACTCCCATCAACTAAGAAGACAGCTTCTCATCTTCATGAGGAAAATATCGTGAGATTTCCCAGAAATTTCAGGAGAAAACCATGCCCACATTGGCTCATTGGCTACTCGATGGCTATCTCCATATTAACAGGCTAGACTCCACCCCTACATCTCAATCATGAAATTAACATAAGCACATGACCACCACACGCCACCAGTAGAAGTGCTTGTAAAGTGCATGTTTGAGCTCTGAGTACGTGGACCTCCTAATCCTTGAAGAGGGCCAAATATTCTACATACAGGTTGACACCCCTCAACTTATCAAAACCTCTACAGCAGCGGTTCTCAACCTGTGGGTCGGGACCCCTTTGGTGGCTGAATGACCTTTTCACAGGGGTCACCAAAGACCATTGGAAAACACATATTTCCAGTGGTCTTAGAAACTGAGACAGCTTTTCCCTCTCCATCTCCAGGTGTATACACTCACATATGAGTACCTGGCATGAAGACTGCTACACCATGCTTCAAGACAAAATTTCACTTATTTGTCATTAGAAATAGATATTCTCTTTTGCTATTAGTAGGACTCTCATGCTGACTCTGCTCGTGGTGTTACAAATTTTCTGCGGGCATATCATTCATTAGTCTCTCTTCCTATTTCATGTGTGCAAAAGTGGCATGGGGAAAAAGCTACTGTATACAAACATTCCTGGGGTGAGATACAGGTAGTATGGCAAAGACCAGACCAAATCCAGGGGGTGAAAATAGAAAAAAAAGAGTAACTGGGGAACAGAGCACCAAAGGGGAGTGTATTGTTTATGTCTTACATGGAAAGAGGGATCAGACTTCAACCTGGTACCCCAAGATGGGAATGCAGCATGTTGGCATGAAGCAAGGAACCAGTAGAGAGGCTTGACGGGCCAGCACTAGTCCCAACTACATGAACAGCTGCCCCAGAAGAATTTACTTCAGAGGACAGCACTGAAGTTACAGTTCAGGGAGAGGACATGTCTGATCAGAGTACACTGGAGCAAATGAAGGGGAAGGAAGAAAGAATGAAGCACATCCTGTCCCACCAAAGCTTGAGTATGATATCTTCACTCAGTGAAACCAATGTACAGAGAGGACCATATGGCCAGCCTCATGATGAGACACGAAATCCCTCACTGACCTAAAGCATTACCGGGGACAACACTGGAGACACAAGGTGGGAATTGCTTGTGATATGAATCCACCACATCAAGACAAAAAATTAGGAGTGTGCAACAGAACAGCAACGGAAGCAGAGCAAGGAAGTCCCAAGAGAGTATCAAAAATAAACTTTGGATCTAGGGTGTAGCAGTCTATCAGATCAACAAAAAGACCTTGAACTATTTACAAGCTTTTCCTTCTTGTCATTTCTTTGTTGTTGTCATTGTTCTTTTTTCTTTTGTCACTTTGTCATATTCTATCTAGTTTTTGTTTTTTTTGGTGTGTGTATATGTTAATGTCACTGCAGGCCTATCTAGATAAGATAGGCTGGATAAACAATCTGGAGGAGAAAACAATGGGACCAATCGTTCTGGGGAGACACAAGAGGGGTATGTGGGGGAAATGAAGTGGTTTTGACCAACCCAGGGACAGTGGAACAGCAAGTGATCCAAATCAGTGGCAAGGAGGGTGTAAGAGGCCTGGTGAGGATTGATCAAGGGCAAAGTAATTGAGAGGAATTACTGAAAACAACATGAAGGCTGAGCATGATGGTGGGACAAGAGGAATGTAAAAGGTAATAGAGGAAAGAACTTGGAGGCAAAAGGCATTTATAAAGATCTAAACACAGGCATGTACATATGTAAGCATATTTATACCTGATTACAGAAAAATAGATATATGTGTATATATTTACTTGTTTAGCATTAAGGTAGCAAATGGGCATTGGGTCTTCACTCAAGTAGTTCCTCAATGCAAGAACACTTTGTTCTATTAAACTGGCATTCCATGATGTGTACCTTCCCGACACAATCGCCAAAGACAAACAAAGTGCATAAACAAATGTGGTTAAGAAAGCTAATGAAGCCCAGTGATCAAAATATATTAATTCTGGAGTATTAAAAGCATAAAGGTAAACCAGCAACCATCTATCTGAGAAGCAACAAAATCCACATGTTAGGAGCACACCAGCCTGTGGGATCAGAAGGTGTTGAAGGGTTTGGGTATAAGGCACTACGGAACAAAAAAATTCTATCATTGTAAATTAGAGGAGTGCAAATTGGGGACCCAAAGTCCATCTGTAGGCAACTGGATCTCCCTTTACAGAAGGGTCATGGAGAGGAGGTGAGCCATTCAGGATGCAGTGTAGGAATGATGAAACATGCTCTGGTTATTAAATTATTTCCTTCCCCCACTATCATGATCCCAATTCTACCTTATAAATCCGGCTAGACCAGAGGATGTACACTGGTCCAGTTAGGAACTGGAAACACAGGAAATGCAGGACAGATGATCCCTTCAGGACCACTGGTGAGAGTGGCTACACTGGGAGGGTGGAGGGAAGGTGGGGTAGAAAGGGGTAATTGATTATAAAGAGCTACTTATCACCTCTTCCCTGGGGGACAGACAACAAAAATGTGGGTGAAGGGAGCCATCGGGCAGTGTAAGATATGACAAACTAATATTAATTTATAAATTATCAAGGGTTAATGAGGGAAGGGACAGAGGGAAGAGAGGAAAAATGAAGAGCTGATACCAAGGGACCATGTGGAAAGCAAATGCTTTGAGAATGATAATGGCAGCAGATGTACAAATGTGCTTGACACAATGGATGGATGGATGGATGGATTGTGATAAGAATTATACAAGTCCCTTGGCTGAGCCCCCGTTGCATAGTGGTTGTGCGCAGGACTGCGGCCCACTGGGATGGCGGTTCGATTCCAGCTCCACGGAGCAAAGGCTGGGCCTCCTACTCCCACCACCAGGGCAATGATGCCTAATAAAAAAATAAATTAAAAAAAATTGTACAAGTCCCCAATAAAATGATTTTTAAAAGACACTTTATATTCTCAACATGTGTTATATTCTATGCCATTAGATTAATTGACCAAGGGGTATGATTTATATAATGTTCTTTGTCTTAAAACTAAGTTGAGGCTTCTAAAATAAGCCAGAACTGTATATAATCCATAGATAAGTGAAGGGTTTGGGAGCCCCCACTGAATTCTATCCTCAATCCAAGAACAATCGGTTCTTATTACCTGGTCCTCATTGATGCTCACCCTCAAGAAGTGATCACTAAAGATATGAGTGCCACAGCCCAAAGTGGTGAAGAATAGTCTGTTGTCCTAAAGACTTGCATTCAAACAAACAGTCATCTAAATGAGGCAGCAACCAAATCTATATGGAAGAAACCTACCAGCCTGTTTGATCCAAGGAAGACAAATAACAAAATCCACATCTGAAGAGGAGAAAGGTTTCAGAGCATAGACTGAATACCCAATTCGCAGAAGGCTATAGGATGACAATCAGAGCCCTGAATCCATTTGCAGTCCCTAAATAGGTTAAATCTCTGGTGGATTCTCTCTGACCACAGTTAAAGGACGTGAATTACATTGGCATCAGAAAAAGACTACTGTAAACTAGATTAGGACAGGTGTAATGAGATTAAAATATGGTACTTGGTCATTTGATCTTCCTTTTGACTTCTTTTGGATTTATTTTTCAATAGTTTATTTGTCTTTTCCTCAACAGAGATGTGTTAGTCTGGATACTAAAGAAAGGGGTTTATTTAAAAGAGCAGTTGCGTATTCAGAAAACATCCCAGCCCAATCCAGAGCAAGTCCATAAATCCAATATTACTCAATACATATGATACCAATCTATAACTCTTCAAACTCATGAAATATATCCAATGATGCTGAATGCAGGAGGATCACAGACCAGTGCGTTGGAAGTCTTGTAGATTGAGTGGCATTGTGAGCATCTCAGCACTGGCAGGGGTCTTCGCGTGGCTTTTCCAGCTCTAGAGATCTGGTTGCATCAGCATAGGTCCGTGTGTCTTCTCCAAATCCCAGGACGTAGCATCATGTATCTTGTCAGTGGAGCATTATTCATGGAGTCAGGAGAGAGAGAGAGAGAGAGAGAGACAGAGAGACAGAGAGAGACAGAGACAGAGACACAGAGAGATGTCTCCCACCTTCAAGGAGGAAATCCAGGAATTCTCAGAGGAAGACAATGCCCATACAAAGACCTCATCGACTCTAACCCAATTGATTGATAGACTAGATCCCCCCCCCGGCCCCTGCTGCTCTTAATCCTCCCAAGTCCCAAGCTGACACTGGATTATGTCAACACCACAAGAGTTTTTTTCTTAAAATTTATTTGAATACTGTTGTTGATCTTTTCGTTCTTCATCACTTGTCTCGCTCTCTTCCTCATCTCAATATATTTGCTCTTTTATGGGTGGTTGTGGTTTGTTTTCCTGTATGTGAAGCACAGTATGAACAAAAGTAGAAAGGTAATAACTGGTGCAATGGCTTACCAGGGATGGGAAGGAGGTGGGCACTGAGTTGGAGAGGAACAGAAGCAATTAATGAATACAGGAGGTGGGAGGATGTTCTGAAACTGATTGTGTTTATGTGTCTACAACTGTTTTTAAACACAACTACATAATAGAAGTGTATTATATGTGAAATATATCTCAACAAAGCTATTTGAAAGAAAATGGTAACAGTGAATATGTTCACCTTGTTTCTGATCATGGCAGAAAGGCATTCAAAGTCTTTCAGTGCAACGTGAGCAACAAGGTTCTTTGTAGACTTTCCTTTATCAAATTGTGGGAGATTCTTCTGTGCTTAATTTTCTAAGAGTCTTTTAAATCATTTTTATGTGTTTAATTTGATAAAATTCTTTCTCTATTGATTGATACAACCATGTGAGTTTTCTTATTTAGTCTTTTGATATGGTGGATTGCCTTTATTAATTTTCAAACAGTAAACTATGTTGCATTCCTGTAATAAGCCTTACTTTCTTGATAGATGCCAAAGTGACCTTAGGGCCAAAAGAACAAAATACTGCCTGGACTTTTGACATCTTCACAATTATTATATTTGAACCCATTTTTGCAGCCACTATGATGATCCATCAGGTTGGAGGTCTTATTCCTTATAACAGACCCTATATCCGGTATGATGACCTTTATAGGGACTCATCCCTCCTATTAATATATCCACATTATGTGAGCCAAAGTCTTTCCATCCTCACTTCTACGGAGTATTCTGACTGCACTTCTTTTGAAACAGATTTGTTTGTTCTTCTGGCACTTTAAGTAGTATTCTCTAACACTGTGCAGACTGTATTTTTTTTAATTTTCACTAGCAAGTGTCTCAAGTCCTCCTTTGTTTGCAGCTATCAAGGTTGTGTCATCTCATATAATAAGTTTTAAATGAGCCTTCTTCCGATCTTGATGGTACCTTCTTCATATAGTCCACTTTTCTGAGTTGTTTGCGCAACATAAAAAAATCACTGCCATTAAGTTGATTTAGGCACATAGCAACCTTATAGGACAAAGTAGAACTCCCTCTATGTGTTGAGACTATAATTTCTTACAGAATTAAAAACCCCATCTTTATTTCAGATTGGCTGGTGGTTAGCAGCCCAATGCATACATAACACACAACTCAACTATTTTAAAATTAATAAGTCAATTGTTCAATATAGCAAGTTAAAGATTAAAATTCATATGGTCATATTAATCAATACATGAAAAGCATTTGTCAGAATTCAACACATCACAGTTTGCAGATTGGTCAATTTTAGTTAAGGAACTAAACTAAATTAAATTTAAACTAAACTAAACTAAATTTTAGCTAAGGAACCTTGATGTGCACCTTACCTGAATGTAGATCAAGTAGTATTCCCTTGTTCTGCATGAAAGACTTCACAAAATACTTAGCGTATTGCTAAAAATTTCACAGTACACTTAAATGAAGTGAAATACCAGCTCTGCTCATCATGTAGTGAGACCCACACAGCTTAAGAGTTACTTTTTATATTGTATCCAACACATATATTCTTCTTTCCTCAAAAGGTTAAAATACAATAGGATAACCCACTACAAAGTCTCTCAGGGATTATAAGGACCTGGGCATATAATTTAAAATGCATGGAGTCAGAGGCAAAAAATATAATCAATCTGTCCTGTGTCTAAAACAATTTTCAAATCTAGCACCGTAGACAAATATGCACAACTTATTAAAATGTAACAAATTATTTATTGGGAGTATTATCAAAATCAATGTGGGATTTGAAGACAATTGGGATATGAAAGACTTCATTCCAATAACTATTTGACTAATGATTCAAAACTGAATAGAAGATACCCAGGCAGAGGATAAAAGGAACGGCAACATGAGGAAATGTTTAAGTAAAGAACTAGGTGTAACAAAGTTTGTGGACATTTAGAAAATGACAAATTCTTCTGCTCTTAATGGTTGCAAAAAACTTCGGGTTTGACTAGAGATAATGTAGATGATAATGTAGGTAGCTATGAAAGTGTACCTACAACAGTAAAACTGACCTGAGGAACCCTTGTATTAGCTGACAGTCATTAGCTGCTGCACCTTCAGAATCCACAAGAGTATCCCTTTGGAGACTGTATTCTCTCCAAGTGCATACAGCCAATGAGTGTGCACAGTGTGAATTCTAGAACTAAAACATGCCTTCTTGACATGGGACTTCAATGATAGACTCCCTTTGCTCTGGCCTATGAATTGGCCTGGCTTACACTTCATTAGAGCTGCTTTGAGATCTGGGGCTCTTTCTACCCCACTCTCCTTCCTCCCCCCTCTAATTTTGTAGAGGACAGAACTATGTCTAAGAATTACAGCTTTCCTTATCCATTCCTGACCCTCACATTCATCTTTCACAGATGTGAAGCTGTAAGGAAGGAATTCAATCACTTGAACATTAATTACACCTTGGCAATTGATTTCCAGAGGCCCCAAACTGATTTTCCAATGAAACCAAAGTTTTTTTTTTTTTCACAAAAATATGATCTTTGTTCAAATAAAATTGAGCCATAATATCCCAAGACAGCAGTTGCGATATTGGCATGAGGGATCCATTTTTTCAGTTTGGTTAGTCTCTGATATGTTCCAGAAAAGAGAACTATCAGAAGCCACACAATCACAGGTAATGAGAAAACTTGAAGAGGCTACTTTGAATGTGGCACTTACATAATCCCTTGTCAACTTGAGGAAGCAGTGGAGTCTAGCCTGCCAATCAGGTCATGGACAATGAGGCCTCTGTGTGGGCGTGGCCTTCTCCTAAGGAATATAGGAACTCCTGTCATCCTCCCTGGAGGGATGACACCCTCTGCTACATATTCTCTCTGTGAGACATTCCTCTTAATAAGCCACCTGGAGTGATGCTGATGGCAGCCAGAGCCTTGAAACTGGAGGAGCCATGTGAAGACCCATGTCAGCACTAAGATGTGTCTAATGCCACTGAATCCACAAGACTTTCCACCCTCTGACCTGTGATCTGCCTGCACTCGGCATTATTGCATGTACTGTGTGAGTCTGAAGAGGAATTTACAGACTGGTATCAGACATATGGGCTAATATTAGACCGATGGGTTTGATCTGGACTGGGATGGGATGTTTTCTTAATATACCATTTCTCTTTCATATAAAGTTCTCTTTTTGGGGGAGGGGCATCACTGCCCTCTGGTGGTCGTGAGAGCTACCCAATGCTGCTTCTGAGAGCCACCGCTGGATTTGAACTGCCAAGCCCATGGGCCGCAGTCCCGCACTCAACCTCTGACACCCCCACGGCTCAGTCCCTCATATAAAGTTTTCTGTTACACATCTATGAGTGTCTCAGGATTTGTTTCTCTAGCTAACCCAGACTAACACACATGAATATGGAGATTCAGCTCTTAAATAATACAAGGAGAGGATTGTGATGGAAATAGCTTAAAGGATTCCCTATCATGAGTATCTGAATTACTTTTGTTCTCTCTGAGGACTACAAGACCTCAGGAGATAGAAATTATACACAGTAAGGAAGTTCTGGTGTATGAGATGGAGAGGACAAAGGATAGCGTGACATGGGGACAGCTGGGAGAGGAATTAGAGGAACAGACTGGAAGAGCTATCCATGTCAGATTTATAAGCCTAAATGTTTTCATTTAGAGAATGAAAAAACATTATAGAATTGGAAGCAGGTCTGTGATATCTTTTCTCAAAAAATATGAGTTTAATGCTTTTTGGTGATCTGGGGGGTGGTGGGCATCAGACATATGGGCTAATATTAGACCTATGGGTTTGATGTGGACTAGGCTGGGATGGTTTCTTAATACACCATTTCTCTTTCATATTATGTTCTCTGTTACATACATGTGAGTGTCTCAGGATTTCTTTCTCTAGCTAACCCAGACTAACACACAATGGATATGGAAGTTCAGCTCTTAAATAACCCAAGGAAAGGATTGTGATAGAAACAGCTTAAAATGCAATTGGGGTAGGAATAACCAATGCAGGTTTTGAAATGTTGGTTTGAAGGGTGCCATTGCTATCAAGGAGGTAGGGCTGTTTTTTTCCTAGAGAAGGACTAAGGATGGTGTCTGACTTCATTGTATTGACAAAGTTCCTGAGCATCATTGTGTTGTGAGATGCCATTGTGTAGAATTTAGATTCATAGTGATCTGATGTGACAAGTAAAGCTGCTTCAGATGATTTTCTAGGTTATGATGATAAACAGATAATCTGTGCTAGTGATTGGGGTCAAAGTGACAGCCTTTCCATTAACATTCAGATGCACAACGGTGCACTCCCAGGGTTCCTTCAGCTGCAGACGCATGCTCTGCTATTCCTCCATGCTTCCCTGCCACAATAGACTGGATCGTGATTGATGCAAAAATACAAACAGGCCCTGCTAGAGGATATCAACTTTCTTTAATGTCAAATGTCATGCTAGTATTGATTTTTTAAATGACTATGTGAATCTGAGATAAGACAACATTCCTACAGAGAGAATTGCAGCATCTTAGGACCTCCACTTTGCCTACCATTCTGAAGTTTGTTTTTATGCCAGACAGCTCACCAATTACACTCAACATGTGAACTGATTTCAGGTAAGTCCTTTCAGCTTCTGTTATATAATGTCATTTTATACAAGGCTTTCTCTGAATCTCTTAAAGGATTTTCTGTTCCTTTATCAACAAACTAATCATATGAAGGGGCTTCAATAAATGCATGAATAAAAAGGGAAATAAAAGAAAACAGATTTTTTCCAAAACCTTTCTGAACCTTTTTGAAGATGCCTCTCAACTCTCCAAGCACTCCAGGCCATACTGCTGCCCCATACCAGGGTGCAGCGGTCATGTGCTTATGTTAATTTCATGACTGAAATGTAGGGGTGGAATCTAACCTGCTAATCTGGAGACAGCCATTGAGTAGCCAATGAGGCCTCTATGTGGGCATGGCTATCTCCTGAGACTTCTGGGAAATCTCGCAATATTTCCCTCATGAAGATGAAAAGCTATCTCCCTAGTTGTTGGTCATTATTCTCAAAGACAGTGAATAATGGACAAAACAAGACGGCACCTTCTGAGGAGCTGGAGAATCCAAATGGCTTGGCCCTGATGGAGTCGGACCTCTGAAGTTGGAGAGACCCCGTGGAGACCTCTGCCAGCGATGATTTGCTTTTGCCACAACTAGATGCTGTTGATGGACCCTGAGCCCTGGAAGCGAGGAGCCCTGGGGAGACCACCGCTAGTGTTGGGAGTCTGCACCCACTGGCCTGTGACTTTGTGAGTTGGAAGGAGACTTTATAGACTGATATCAGGCATATGGGTTAATATCGGACTTATGATTTTGAACTGGACTGGGCTGAGATGCTTTCTCAGTGTCCCATTCCTCTTGCATTCCTTATATCCATATGTGTATCTATGAAATTTGTTCCTCTAGTCTACCCGGACTAACACACAGCGTCTCATAGTTCTTGTCTAACTTTCCACAGTTACCGGCCTCTCATGAGACAGAGGTACATATTATGGTTTCTAATAACAAATCATCATACTTTGCAATGCTGTGTTAGCCTGGGTAAACTAGAGGAACAGATTTATAGACTCGCATATGGATATAAGGAAAAGGTTTATACACAATAGGAATGGGACTTTGAGAAAGCATCCCAGCCCAGTCCAGTTCAAAGTCATAAGTCTGATATTAACCCATATGCCCAATATCAGTGTATAAAGTCTTCTGACTCACAAAGTCTCAGGCCAGTGGGTGCAGAGTCCTGGCGCCAACAGGGGTCTCTCCATGGATCCTAATTTCCAGGGCTCAGGGTCCATCAACAGCATTCCATGGTGGCAAAAGCAACTCATTGCTGGCAGTGGTCCTCTCAAGGCTTCTCCAGCTTAAGAGGTCTGGTTCCATCGGGGAAAAGCCATGTGGTTTCCCCTCTGGCTCCTGCAGCAGCTCGGGCACTGCCATCTTTTCTTGTCTGTAATTCCTTGTCTCAGAGACTAACTCCCAACAACTAAGGAGATAGCTTCTCATCTCCACGAGGGAAATATCATGAGATTTCCCAGAAGTCTCAGGAGAAAGTCATGCCCTCACAGAGGCCTCATTGGCTACGCAATGGCTCTCTCCAGATTAGCAGGCTAGACTCCACCCTTACATCTCAATCATAAAATTAACATAAGCACATGACTGCCACAAATGTACATAAAAACTTTCAAATTAAAGATGCTACAATCTATCTGGAAGTGTTTTAAAATTTGTTTTATGCACAGAAAGATATATGATATACTTTATACTAAGACAAATATTTGAAAAACTGACCCTATGGATCATACGTAATAAAGATAGGTTTAGGAAAGGAGCTTTCATTTTTAACTTAGAGCGTGCCTGTAATGGATTTCTATTTTGTTGTAGAGATTAAACAAAACCCATTTAGACAAGCACTTAGAACTAGGCCTGACCAATGCAGGCATTCACAATATGCTTGCTAGATTTTAATATGAGCTTTGTTTGATCAGACCTGCAGAGAACTGTAGAGAATAACCTAAGATCTTGTCTGATTCTTGCTTTCCCTATTTAATTGTGTTTCAAAGAACCTCAGTGACCAGATATTGCCCACGATTTGGGGCATAGGGTCTTATAGAATCACTTTTAGGGTTGGGTGTGTATGTGGTGGTGGGTTCCCTAATATGGCATGTAGTTAATTGCATGTGTGGAACTATCCTTCTTTATTGAATGAAAGATAGCTTTTATAGTTACTGAAATTATATAACTAGGATGTTTTGATTTACTAATCTACTTTTATTCAATGTGATAAAGAAATTGAGCCGGAAGTGATTAGACCACATTCCATCTCTGCTTTGCTGACCCTGCTGTGATAGGTTGAAACTAGGAAAGGACCAGTGTCATTGAGAGATATCAATGATTAAGGCTCTTGACTGTTAACCAAAATGTTGATAGTTGGGGTCTACCCAGCAGTGCCACCAAAAAAATCCTGGTGATTTGCTTCTGAAAATTAAACCATGAAAGTCTTACGGAGTTCTACTCTGATATGAATCAGAACAGATTCAAAGGCAACTAACTGATTTTTTTTTGTACACAAACTCTGATACCTAGTCATATATTAAATTGCTATAATTTCGTACCCCTGCAGAGGTCACTATTCCCAAGTTGGTACTTTTTAACATTGTTCTGCTATTTCTCATGATTGGCCAGTTCAGTGGTTCAGTGTGATCCATGATTTTTGTCAGTGTAATCCATGATATTTGTTTGCAAATATGTGTTGCCTGGATGCTATTGGTCCTCTTAGCTTAATTATATTATCAAAACTGTTTCAGGCCTGAGCCCTGGTGGTATAGTGGTTGTGCACGGGACTGTGGCCCACTGGGTTGGAGGTTCAAATCCAGCAGCAGCTCCTCAGAAGCAAGGTCTGGGCCTCCTACTCCCACCACCAGGGCAGTGATACCAAAAAAAGACTCTTTCAAGCCAGACTCCCATTTAGAGCTTCAAACTAGTTTGAAACAGTTTAAACTTGACCCACTGAATATATGCATTGCATAGTAAACAAAGTTCTTGTATGTGGGATTTTGGCCAGAGTAGTAAACATGTCCCATTCAAATATGGCTGCTATTACACTGCTTTGAATGTATGTTGGTCTCGATCTTTGAACAAGGCACACCGCTCATTTCCTAAAAATCAAAATTAATTCCACTGTTGCAAAATTGATTCCAATTCATAGCAAGTCTATATAGAACTTCTGAGACTGAAAAGTTTTACAAGAGCAGGCTTGCTTTCCTCCTGCAGAGGAACTGATGGCTTTGAACTGCTTATCTTGCACTTTGTAACTGAGTGCCTCTATCACATCAATACCAAGTTTCCTTGCCTATTTCCTTTGTGTTTTTGTTAGGTATAATCAACTGATTCATAGTGACCCTGACTCATAATAGAACAAGACACTGGCTTGTGCTGTACCTCCCTCCTAAATGTTATTATGTTGAAGCCCATCATTGAAGCTACCATGTAAATCCATCTTATTCAAGGTCTTCCTCTTTTGTGCTAGCCTTCTACTTTACCAATCATGATGTTCTTTTCCAGAAACTGGTTTCCCTTGATAACATGCTCAAGATATATGAAATAAAGTCTCTTCATCCTTGCCTCTGTGATTTGGAACAAAATTATGTTTCACACATAGAAATTCTGTTCAAAGTTCATGAGGTGGATGAAAAGTTTAACTTTTTCAAAGAGCCACAAAGAAACAAAGATCTTTGAACACCTACTATATTGAGAGAAGCTCTAGTTATTAAGTATTGGGCTAGTGAATTCAAGCTCAGTAGTTCAAACCTACCAAAGACTCTGTGGGAGAAAGTTATGCATGAGTTGAAATAATCTGTTTACGCAGTGTGTTTGGTTTTTGGTTTAATATATGAGTCAGTATTGACTTAGTGGTAGTAAGTGAAGTTCACAGAGACCAGGTGGCATTGTTGGGTAAGGTTAGAACTGCTAATCTCATGGCCAGTAGTTCAAAACCACCAACATCTCTAAGGGACATAGATGAGGCTATCTACTTACTTAGAGATTTACAACCTTGGAAACCCTATGCAGGGTTACTGTAACTTGGAATTGAGTAGATGGCAGTGGTTTGGGGAGGGTATATTCCACGTTTAGCACATTGTGGATGTTATCCATTTTATCTTCTTAAAACCCCATGGCCATGGTTCTCAATGATTTCCACACCAACAACAGCAGCATCTGAACGATTTTTAGACATGCAAACACTAAGGTCCCATCCCAATGCACTGAGCCCGATGCCTTAGGGAAAGGAGCCGTCTGTCAATCTTTCGTGAACTCTCCAGGATTCTGATGTAGCCTAAAGCTTGAGAAGTCCTGTGAAATGTCGACGGAGCCCTAGTAGCTCATTGGGTTAAGTTCTGGGCTGTTCAACCACAAGGTAAATGGTTCAAATCTACCAACTATTGGAGAGGTTACATGTTCCTGTAAAGGTTTACAGTCTTAATTGGAAAAAGCAATTCCAGTATGTCCTATGAGAGCACTATGAGTTGGAATTGAGGATAGAGGAGCTGGTGATTTTAACACTATATGACTTAGATGGTACTATCATTGTTACTGTATATGTAAAGCTAAGAGGAATAATTACACTGAAGCAAAAAGTGGATAGTACCACAGAGCTGATAGGCTGTTAACCCAGATTTCAAGCTTGCACATTTTAGATTCAGTGACAATAATTTTAGTAATGATATTTAATTTGATCCATAAAACAACATTCTTAAAATATCTTATTCTGAAAGGAATCACTTTGGTAATGGTACAACTTTGTTTTTGGCCCAAATACTCAAATTAACCTGCACCAATTTGGACTTGGTTCATGGAAATAGCCTGCAGTGAATTTACTAGACAGTGTCCTTGGGATCAACACTTTACTGAATGTAAGTTACTTGATGTAGGCTGCCCCAGGAAATGAGGTCCGAGTAAAATCCCATATTTCTAGAAAACAGTCAGCAGAAAACCTTCATCTGCCAACACTTGCAGCTTCTTGGTTTGAATTGCTGGGTCCTTAAGGGTGGAGGACAATTGAGGTAGTCCGCACAGCATGCCCCAGTAGCTTTTTGAAAGCACCTGGCACAGGTACTTGATGGGATTGGAGCATTGCTGTAGACCAAAGACAAATGAACTGGAACTGTTAGCCTTTCTATAGCATCATTAGAAATGAGGAGCTGAAGCTCAGCCACATGATCAATATTTCTCCAAAGCTGATGTCACAGAAACAAACGGAAAAAGACCAAAACATAGGGGCCACTGACAACCACAGTGGGCGGGGTGAGTAATAGGGTGAAACATCCTACCAATACTGAGTGTGAGGCAAACAAGAAAACAAAACCTGTGCGACTCACATGTTTCCTAAAATTCTCCTGGCAAAAGCGTTAATAGCTGATGGGGTGTTCTCTGTAGTTTTTGAAGGCACTATAAGCAGAGTGAAGGCAGTTGAATAGAAAATGGGAAATTAACTAATCAAAGATTGCCCTTTGACTACGGGAGAACTGTTTGTAGAGCTTTTTGCTTTCTAGCTTTTTTAGTAAACCATTTTAAAGCAAATTTCTTAGCTAATCATCTTTTCTTTGCTATTTAGTTCTGTCATTAATTTGCTGCCACTCATGATCACATGTCCTAATTTATGTATCACAAGAAAATGTAGGGAAGAGTGTTTGTTTGCTCATATTTTTGCCATGTAGAGTGAAAGCCTAAATAGTAGATGAAAATAAAATGCAACCATATCTGCTTCATTAAGAATTTCCAAAAGTGAGTTCTGAGAAACCATATGAAACTGATTTATTTATATAAAGTTAACATGTTAAGGAAGATAAAAAGGTGTGGTGTGGTAAATTACATCATCTGCTACTTCTAGCCAGTGTTTTCGACTCCCTCAAAATGGCTTTTTATTGTTGGGCCTGGGTATCAGAAGGTAGAAGAAAATGATGATAGGACTATACAGTTCAATTGTGAGAGATTGTTTAGCAGTGCTAATTGTAATGATAAAAGCTTGGGTTCTAATGGGAGGATAGGCAAATTTTGATATCCTTTTGAAAGAACCATTGCAGAAACTGGAAGCTGGGATCTCAATACCATCAGGAAAGAAGATCCAGGAGTAGAGGGTTGCATTTTGGGCGGATCCCAAGGTATGGTGGATTCCAATGACAGGTAAAGCTGTGACACCAGGGGAATCGAAGAAATAACAACAGCAGAGCCAGAGGAGCTCAGACAGAGTAGTGGGCTTCCCAGCTCACAGAGCAAGTAAAACTGAGTGTCTTGGGGCAGAAAACTTGCTTGTGGGTGAGGTGCTTTCAAATACTCAACCAGGGAAGTTAAATTTGCTGACCCATGGAGTTGAGTCAAGGATCTTTGGGCTAAACCTCATGATTGAATGCAGTGCTTTTGGGGCACTTTTCAGTGGGGATAAAAGAACTTTATAGCATTGCTTGACCAGGGAATAGGTCAGAAGAAAGGGCCAAGGACCAGAGACAAACCTATCTGCAGGCAAGGGAAGGTAGAAGCTTTTCTGCTCAGATAACTATATCCTGAATATTTCTATTAACTTTCTCAATAAATATATAATCATGAATGTTACCTTAAAGTTCTATGGGGCCATTGCAATAAATTATTGAACCCAACTGAGAAACAATCTGATACGAGGGGGACAAGTGGCAAAAAATCAGCTTTGGGCTGATGCTGATTCTCCACCTTGTGAAGCTGAGGAGATCCCATCCTCTACTCTCACATATTATTCTAATACACAAAGACAATAGAGAACAAAGCAACAACAGTGAAAACCTGGACAGCAGAGTGGTCAAGTCAAAACCACCCTCATAGGCTAGAGAACGCTAACGTTTGCCATTCAAATTCAGGAAGCATTGGACAGATCAAAAAGTCTACAAATACTTGGAAATAGAAGCAGACGGTGCCTCTGAAGGACAGTAGCTCTTGTAAGTGAAAATTTGGTTGATAGGCTGTATATGAAGCACTTAAGTGTCTATCCTCTCCCTGGATCATAGCAACAAACAGAAATTTTACCTTGTGGAAAGATTGAACTGGAGCCTCTGTTCTTAAGGATACTAAGTCTGCTCACAAGCTTAAAATAGAAGGACAAAGGGAAAAATATCTAACTTAGTTTTCATTATGCTGCCAAGAAATTTTTTGAAAAAAGCAATTATGAACTGCAGGAAAATCTTTAAATGAAATACAAACATAGAAATCAAGGTTCAATCTGGTGCTATGTTAAGTTGTAATGAGAATGTAAACAGAGTGCTGATCTTTCCAAAAATGAAGAGGAATGGAAAAGTACCAAGAAGTGTGTATTTGAGAGTTGAGGTCGAAAAGGTGTATCTAAATAATAAGTGACCACCGCTTTCAGGTTTTCAGTTGTGGTGACTTGCCTGTTGCTTTAATGCTGAAACCTATGCCAGAGATCTTTTATATAAGATCCAGGGAACACCCATTGTGGCTGGATTCAGAAGGAGTCCAGACTAAGACAGACCAGCAATAGCCTTCTAGTGATCTGCTTTAAAAATTAGCCAGTGCCAGTCTCCAACCCCAATGGAAGGATTGGGATAATCTGGTTACCAGACAGAGAGTGTTGGAAAAATGACTGTAGCAGATGATAAACCTGGTTTGAACGACTAAAAGCATATCTACTGATCCCCCCTGTGATACACTTTGGGCTTAATGTGGTTTTCAATTTTTCAGTATAAGTTTTGATCATATTGGGTGTTATCTCTGATGTATCTCATCCTGTGAATAGACTTTGTGAATCTTTGTTATGTGTTTTGCTGCAGTATGTTAGAACCAGGATTGATTTAGCTATAGAGACAATCATTAGAATAAGGATTCCTAGGGGGTGTGCAGTGGAGGAAGTGGGGAGTAAGGGCGAGTTGATATCAAGTCAAAAGAAAATGTTTTTAAACTGATTTTGGTAGCCGTTGTACAATGCTGCTTGATCAGATTGAACTATGGAATGGTATAATGTCTGGATTACCTCTGAATAAAATGCTTGGAAAAAAAAGAGATCAGAACTGATATTGTGTTGGAAGATGAGCCCTCCACATTGGAAGGTACTTAAAATGCACAGTGGCTACACTAATGGATCCAAGCATGTCAATGATGTGACAGTGACACCAGATTTGGCAAAATTTTTGTTCTACGGTACATAGATTATATCATGGATTGAGTTAAGGACCAATCCTACAAATACCAAAATATCTGAATTCCCATCTTCCAAAGTATAAAGTCATTAGATACTGTCAAAAGTAGGAGGGAAATCATGAATTAGTAATATGGGTGTTATATATGAGATTAAGTAAAAAGCATTACTTCAAAATCATAAAAACTTTCATTAGAAAAAATATGAAAATGTGAAGCTATACCTTCCATATAGGTGTACATACTTCTGAAAGCAGGGTTTCCATCTCTCTAATCTTTTCCTGAAGAATTCTGCCCACTTCAATCTATGCCATGTCAAAATAGCAATTTAATAATCCATAAAGGATTTTAAGTCATGATCCCTTCAAATATTCATTGAGTTTGAAGAGCATTCAAAAGTGTAACTGGGCGACATCAATGCTATAGGGTGGATAAGGTCCTTGTGCACCTAAAAAAAATGAGGAGGTGCATTGTTACTATGGGGAGAAAAAAATCCTCACTGCAACTTTCCTGGCCTTTTTCTCACCAGTACAGTTTTTGTTTCCCACCCTAAAACCTTTTTTATTGAGAGGTAATACAGATTTCATATCATTCCATAGTTCAATCTTATTTTCGTAGAACATTTTTCTTTTTTTTTTGGGGGGGGAGTAATCACTGCCCTCTGGTGGGAGTCGGAGGCCCATTCTTGCTTCTGGAGAGCTGCTGCTGGACTTGAACCGCCAACCCAGTGGGCCGCAGTCCTGCACACAACTATTATGCAACCAGGGTTCAACCCAGAACTTTTTTCTAATAAGCTCTAGTGATCCTCCTTTGAGCTTCAAGAAAAGCTACTGACTACTCCCTTGAAATACCAAAAATTTGTCACCATAAATTAGATACATGATAAGTGATAGATAGATAGATAGATAATTTTTGCACTAACCTCTCTGCTTCTATTTTAATTAGCTCAATAAACCTGTCAAAAGTCAGTATTTCCATCTGTCTTTATTGTTGTTTTTGAAAACACCCTAATAAGACTAAAACAGATGTTTTCTTGAGAGAAATTACCTGCAACCATTCAATGGTGGAAGACATGTTCAAACAAGTATAGTTACCCCTCCACACATGAACCCATTCATGTGTGAACTGGAACCCTGGTAGAAATTTTTTTTAGAAATACTTTTTAAAATTTACCTTCATATCTCTAAATAAAACTAAATCAAAGCAAAATACCCAAATCACTGCCATTATATCCATGCCGACTCATAAAACATGGTAGAATTTTCCCTGTGTGTTTCCAAGATTCTCTCTCTCTCAATACATAGCCTTCATTTTACATACCATTTCCTAAAAGAACATCTGTTAAAGCTAGCAGGAACTAGAATTTACATGTCACAACAAAGGTGACTGGCTCAAGTTCTTCTGTGTACAACACATTCATTTCAGGGCTGAGTACCTGATTTGTCTGGCTAAAGTGAAGGTAAGACAGTGCCGATTGTGGGAACAGGGAATCGGTGATCTGTCACATGTGGTATAGTGACTACTACATGCACAACCTGAAATGTGTCGAACTGTAACTGAAGTTTCCTCAAGCGAAAAGGTGTGGAAGCAATAACAAGCACACATACAAAACAATTTTGGCTTAGGGACTGGAGAGTGCTGTGGGTTTAGGAGGTTAGCACACTGATCAAGAGCATCAAGCAGGAGGAGGTGCCAAGACTAGAACTCTTCACGAGAGTAGAAAACTCTCCCTCTCTCCAGAAGTGATGACTAGTGACTTTGAACTGCTGACCTTGCAGTTCTACCCAATGAGAAATCAGAAGTTGTAAATAATTTCCTCCAATACAGCTTCTGAGAGGAATGACAGAGTTTATTGTTTCCTTTATACACTTTATGGAAATGTTTCTTTTAAATGTGTATGTAAAAATTAGACAAGTGCTTAAGATAGCTCCATGTACACCCAAATAATTTTAAATATCCACTGATGGTATTTTCTGTGAACAGGTTGTGAAAACTCGATCGCATCTTTCCTAATTTTTCTTTGTAATTAATGAACCAATCTTTGCATATTCCAAGGGTACAATACATTACTTACCCACTGGAGTGTATTGTGCCTGCTATGAAAGTCTTTATGAAAATGAGGGAAAGAAATTAAACCTTTAAATTACAAAGTCTTCAGGTGATTATGGTTAAGAAAATAAGCCCAATTATGGAGATGGTAACAGTGAGAACCATTTTTTACTTATAATCAACTGGAAACTGGCAGTATTGTCAGCATGTGGCAGAGGGCTTTGTTTGAATAACTTCACAGATATAATGGCGTATTTTTCTCTTGTCCCACAGAAATGACTCAGGTACAATAAATCAATACAGCAGTACACATATCAATGAATTTCTCCTTGACTATTGTGTGCTTGATTATGCTGATGCAGTTCAAATCATGTTTCACCTAATTTCAACATGCATTCACTGCTGATACCGAATCTTTAACATTCTCACTACATAATAAATATTTCGATGAACTGCACTGCAATGTTTGGCTTTACAGAGTCAAAGATTTTTCTAATCTATCACTTTTTATTAACAGCAACCACAAAAGCCACTGCCATTGAGTCAATTCTGACTCACAGTGACCTCATAAAACAAGGTACAACTAGCCCAGCACGTTTCTAAGACTGTAAGCCTTTGTGAAGCTCATGAACCAAATAACCAACCAAATAACCTACCAAATAACCAAACCTGATGGGATAGATTCCAGCTTGTAGTAATTTTGCATATTGTTTACAGAACTATAAATCTTTACAGGAGCAAAGATCCTCAGCTTTTCCTTTAGAATAGATGGTGGGGTTGAACCTCCAACCTTGTGGTTAACAACCCAACACTTTCTAGACCTTGCCGACCAAGGTCCTTAAGCTGCAGGGTTTCTCTCTCTCTCTCTCTCTCTCTCTCTCTCTCACTGTCATCGAGTTGATACCAACTCTAAGCAAAATGATAGGGTAGAACTGAACCTGTGATTTTCTGAGACTGCAGTTCTATAGAAGAGTAAAGAGTACTGTCTTTTTTCCATGGAATGGCTGGTGGTTTCAAACTGCTCACTCTGAAGATCCCAGCCCAATCTGTAAGCAGTATACCACAAGGGTTCCTATAGTATATAAAATAAAGTGACAGCAATAAAATAGAAAATAAAAAAACCAAAGCAGTTGCCATGAGCTGATTCTAATTCCATCTCCATGTGTGTCCAAAGGAAACTGTTCTCCACAGGGAGTTCAGTGGATGCTTTTTGTGAGCAGGTCTACAGAACTTTCTGCTACAGTGCTTTCCACCTTTGGTTTAGGAGCTGAGTGTGGCAACCCTCTGTGGTACCATCGGAGTCTGACTAGGCGATAAACCAGAACAAGTCAAATCCCTTGTCTTGGAATCTATCTTGACAAATAGTAACCCTATTGGACTCAATGGAACTGCTCCTTGGGGTTCCTGAAACTATAAATCTTTATGGGAGGAGACAGCTCATCTTTCTCTCATAGGGCATTACATGGGTTTAAACTGCTCATCCTGAAGTTAGCATCCCAAGACCTAACTCGCAGTGCCACCAGGGTTTGGCGCTAATAGTTCCAGATTATCCTATCAAGCACCAATCTAAGTGTTTGTGGTGTGAAGGGGTATTGTAGAAGTTCTGTAATTAATGGACAATATGTAAAGGTTATCTGGTGTTAAAAAGGTCATAATAGCTCTGTTTGCACTACTGATAAATGTTGATAAATATTCTAGTACAATACTCAGGCCAAAGGCCTGTGGGTCAGCAAACCTAGTTCCCATGATGAAATGCATCTCAAAGACACCTCCGCAAATTTCCTACCATAAGGCTCATGTGTCAGGAAGTCAGTGCCTCTGTGATCGTTGATGCTGCTGCTCCTTCTACTTTCACTTCACCCCATCTCTAGTTCACAGTCCTCTGTTTTCTAGCACGGGGAGATACAACATATAGGATTCTTGTGGTCCAAAAGATGAATTCTACTTCTAATTCTTTTTCTTGGTAGTATGACTTGATAGCATGACTCCCCCCAGCCCACCTTTCTGCTTCTGAGATGGGTTACTCTATACCTCGAGAGATGGCAAAACTGGCCAATTTCCTAATTAGAGTTCCATGCACCTTATTTGCTCAGGTACACCTAATCATTTGGTAGGAATTACAACGATTTTGGCTAGAAGAGTCATAGTAAATAATTCACTCTAACACACCTACATAATCTGGATGAATGGGCCTGATCCAAACCATTGAAAGCCTTTATGAAGAGAACTAAAGTTTCCTAGAAGGAGAAGAAATTATACCTATTGACTGCCACTTACAGTAGTGTCCATGCATTCTAGTCAGTCTTTCCTGATGGGTTTCAGATGTGCCTAGCCATCCTCCATAATTGTAATAGTTCACTCATTACAATTAAGTTCCTAATGTGTATGTGCATGTGTGTGTGTGTGTGTATACTGGTTTTCATTGTGAGCAACTAGAATTTAATCCTTTGAAGAGTGCTGAGAACAAGTATAGTATTTGGTGCTAGGACTTATTTATTAACTCACACTTAGCATTGATTTTGACCTCTCCTAAGGAAGCTTAGCTCCCTGGTACTTCTGCCCTGCAAAATGTGCATGAATAAGAACTCTGAAGGCCAGAAAGAGCAGGCAGAATCACATGTAGTGCTGGTAGTGACAGGCTGAGATGCCTATAGGGAAAAGATAAACTCCAAGGAGATAGGGGTGACTCAGAAGTGTTATCTTCTGCATTTCTGAGAGGGCTAAAATATCAAGACAGACATTTTGAAGAAAAAAATGGTAACAATGATAAATTAAAATGCCTTTACTTTAAGTTAGAGTGCCTTTAAAATATTCATGGAGAAAGTTCATCATTCAATTCATTGACAAGTCTCATTTCTTAAGTTTTTACAACTGAAGTTGTCTGTATCTGACTTCCAAGCACAAAAATGACTTAGTATTTAGAGTGTAAGCTCTGGAATCAGACTGCTTAGCTTCAAGTTCTGAAGCCCTTAAAATAGTGCACATGGTTAGCACACTCCACTGCTAACTGAAAGTTTTTGAGTTCAAATCTATCTAAGTAATCTACTTCTAAGAAACCAACTATTAGAAACACCATTGAAGACTATTCCATTCTGACTTACAAGGGGTTCCATGAGTCTGAGTTCACTCCACAATACCTGGTAAGTTCAAGTTCTAAATTTTCTCCTCCTTATGAGTGATTTTGCACAAATTTCTTCACTTATTTATGCTTCTATCCCTTTGTCAATTAAATTAATATACAAAGAGTGTATATTTCACAAAATATGTGATCAGCAAATTATGACTTTTTGGGGGGTACCTATTTGTTTACACTGAGTGTGTTAGACCTGATAGACTGGAGAAAAAATCCAGGGCAACTTATATGTGTATAAGAAAGAGTTTTATATACAAGAGCAATCAAATATTGAGAAAACATCCCATTCCAGTTCAGATCAAGTCCGTAAGTGCAATATTATCCAATGTGTCCAATACCAATTTATAAAATCCTATTCAAACTCACACAACACATGCAAGGGCACCAAATTCAGGAAGATTTCAGGCCAGTGGTTGGAAAAAGTCTTGTGTATCCAGTGGTGGTGGAAGCATCTGAACCCTGGAAGGGGTTTCCAAGTGGCTTCTCCAGCTCTGAGGTGCTGGCTGCCATCAGCCTGCCTCCATGTGGTTTGTCAACCAGAATCTTACAGGGACTGAGCATTTGCTGGGTCTCCAGCGAGCTATTTATTTCTGGAGTGCCTCCAAATAAGGTCATCAAGATGCCACCTAATTGATAGTCTAGAGTTCACCCATTTGCTCAAGTTGACAGAATAATTATATAATTGTCACAGTCACATAGAATTATGCACACACTGAAATGGAGCAGTTTAATAGAAAAAGAGGTTTAAAATCAGTATCTGTGTGTCTGGGTTGTATCTTTTTATCAGGGAGACAAAGGCAGTCATTAATTCAATCTGTATATAGAACAAATTATCAAAGGACTTGGACTATATACAGATGACATTGCATCAGGATCAGAAAAATTTGTTAGTGAACAGCTTGCCATATAAAAGTGACACAAGCTTACTTGCTAAAAGCAAAAAGAACTTGAAGTGCCTACAATTGAATATCATTGACTTCATTATGAATTATATCTCAACATAAAGAAAGAAAAACTTCTCGAAACTAATCCACATACAAATCACGGAAAACATAGAAAAACATTCAAGGATTTCACTTTACTTGAACACGCAGTCACTTACCATGGGAGCAGAAATCAAGAAACAAGAGGAGACGTGCACTCAGAAATTGTACTGAAAAGGATCTCTTAAAATGTTCAAAAGCAAGGATGTTACTATTCTATCAGTTCTGTGCAACACCCTGTCTGTCCTTCTCTTCTTGTGACCCTTCTGTGAGGAAATGTCAAATTATCTGCAGATAGTCTCCACTCTGACCCCCACCATTTGCAGCATTATATTTGTTTGTTTGGAGTCCTCTGGTGCCTGATACCTTAGCCTACTGATACCTTATGATCACATAGGTTGGTGTGCTTCTTCCACATGGGCTTTTTTTTTTGTTTCCCTGCTAGATTCACTCTTGTTTAACTTCAAGTCTTCAAAACCTCAGGTGATAAATCTTTTAATAGCGTGGAACCATCAGCTCTCTTCACCATGTTTGCTTCTGTGCTTGACGACATTTTGTCTTCAGCGACTGGGTCAGGCAGATGTGCATCAAAGAATTCCAGATTCTTAGAACAACGTACTCTTGCATTGAGGTAGTAATTGAGTAGAGACCAAATGCCTGACTGTTACCTTAATACTTACCATTTAAATATATTTCCATAAACATATATTCTTATAATTATATATTAATATATTTACATATATGCATGTGGATATTTATACCTCTACACATGTGTTTTGCCTCCTCAAACTATCCTCTATTTCTTTGTATTTTCTCATGTTCCTCTATCATGTTCGACCTTCATTTGACTCTAAGTAACTTTTCTCAGCTATATTGAACTTGATCAAACCCCATCAGGCTTATCAATTTTAGATATTTTACTATACTCTTGTCCCTGGTTTTATTGACTTCTCCCTCCCTTTCTTTCTTCCACCACCTCTCCCGTGTCCCCACAGAGCCATTGGCCCCCTTGTTTTCTCCTAAGGATGGATAAGCATGAGAAAAAGACAAAAGAAACAAAAATGGAATGGTGTTAGTCCGGGTAGACTAGAGAAACAAATTCATAGACATGCATTTATGTAAAAAAATTTTATATACAAGAGTAACTGCACATGAAGAAAATATCCCAACCCAGTCCAGTTCAAGGTCATAAGTCCGATATTAGCCCATGTGTCTGATACCAGTCTATAAAGTCTTCTTCTGACTCACAAAGCATGTACATTGACAACAGGACAAGCACAGGCCAGTGATTGCAGAATCTTGTGTATCCAGTGGCAGTAGAAGCATCTTGGCACTAGCAGAAGTCGCCCCATGGCTCCTCTAGTTTCCAGAGCTCAGGGTCTATCAGAAAGCTACCATGTGTCTTGTTAGCTATAATGATTTCCAAGAATTGAGTCTTGTGTTTTGTCCGTAGAGCATCTCCAAGGGACTGAGTCCTAAGTCTCTCACCTCCAAAGGGAAAATACTGCTGGATTTCCCAGAACTCTCAGGAGAATTCCATGCCCACACCAAGGTCTCATAGGTTATTTCCAGATTGACAGGCTAGACTCCACCCCGACACTCCCAATCCTGAAATTGATACGATTACATGACTGCCACAAGAACAAAGAGAAATTAAAACAACAACAACAAAAAACTTATAAAGAGTTTCAGGTTTGTCTGCTGAATCTTCTGAATGCTTTCTAATCTGATCTGCCCACCGATTCCGAGGTTTATTTTTGGAATTCCTCAGGTGCTTCATTGTTTTGCTCCTCTTGCTGTTCTGCTGTCCTCTCTTCGTGTTTGTTTGACTGTCATGTGTGTGTATTTGTGTGTGTAAGTGGATTAAATCAGACACCATTCCCACTATGTATCAATTGCTTGCCTATGTAGCCCTTTGAGTCAATGAGGATGCTTTTTGTCTCGTGTAGGGGGCCAACCCCACAGTCTTCTCTATGCATTGTCCTCTCTGAGCAGGAATGACATTCTCAAGGCTTGGTGGGCCAGGTTGCAGTTCCCTCCTTCCCTCCCTCCCTTCCTCTCTGCTGGTAGTCCTGTAGGTATGTGCAGTCATTATGAAATCAATATGGTGGTAACTAAAAAAAAAGGAAATTGAACTACCATATGACCCACCAATCCCTCTATTGGGCACATACTCAGAAGAAGTAAGTAAGATACAGTACAAGACCACACATCTGTACTCCAAAGTCCATTGAAGCACAGTTTACAATTGCTAAGGGTTAGAAACAGCCTAAATTTTCATCAGCCGACAAATGGATTAAAAAAGCTGTGGTATAAGTTGACAATTTGCAAATTGTTAAGGGTTCATGGGGGAGGGGGAGGGGGAGGGAGGGGAAATATGGGGAGCTGGTACCGAGGACCTAGGTAGAAGGTGGATGCTTTGAGAATGATGATGGCAAAAAAATGTACAAATGTGGTCTGCGTACAATTGACATATGTATTGATCATGACAGGATTTGTATGAGCCCCCAATAAAATGATGTATTAAAAAAGTTACAAAAAAGCTGTGGTATATACATACAATAGAGTACTACAAACCCCCTCCAAAATCAGTGAAGAATGCATGAAGCACATCGAAATTATACAATGCAAAGGCATTAAGTCAAGCACAAAAGGATAAGTGTAACATGAGTCCATAAAGGTAAGCTTAAAAAAGCACAAGGGACAAAGAGAAAAAGCCACCAAGTGCATCAATTCCTGGGAAGAGATTCATACACTCTAGCAGGGATTGGACAAACCCAGGGATGCATATGGAGCCAACCAAAAAGTAGGGAAAATGGACCATAAAAGGGGGGACTGGATAGTGAGGGAATAGGGCACTAAACCAAAAAAAGGGGGGGGGGTTATTTTTTATTTCTTCACAGGAAAGCGATAAAGGGACCAGATCTCAAGCAAATTCCTTATGGTTATCTTCATTACGTGTCATCTAGTTAGTTCTGACTCTCAGACCCTATAATCCTCACATTCATTGCTTTGCTGGAATCTACTGTTGCAGTCACTGTGTCAATTCATTGCATTTAATGTCTTCCGTTTTTTAGGTGAGCGTCCGCTTTACCCAGCGTGGTGTCTTTCTCTAGTGACTGGTCCCTCCTGGTAGGATGCCCAAGACCTTTGCCATCTTTATATCTGATCCAAACTTTATCTGCTCCTGCATAATCCTCATCTTTGTTGCTATGTTGGGCACACTCTTGCAGCCATTATGTCAATGTAATACATTAAACTCCTTTTTTTTTTTGCTTAATGTGTTAGTGTGGGTAGACTAGAGAAACGAATTCATGAAGACATGGAGACAGCCATATATATAAGGGAGAGGTATATACAAGAACAATTCAACACTGAGAAAACATCCTATCCCAGTCCAGACCAAGTCCACAAGTCTGATATCAACCTATATGTCCAATGCCAATCTTTAAATCCTATTCAGACTCACGGAGCACATGTGATGATGCCAAATCAGGACAATCACAGGCCAGTTGATTCAAAGTCTTCTAGATCCAGTGGCATTGTAAGCGTGTCAGAACATGTGGCTTCTCCAGGTCCAGGGTTCTGCCTGCATCAGAGTAGGTCCACGTGGCTTCTCCTCAGGGATATTTCAGAAGGAGTTAAGCTTTTCAGTAGAGAGTCTACAAGGAAGTGAAGTAGTGAAAGAGTAGTGAATACCTCCTCCAAGGAGGAATTACTAGAGTTTTCCTCTAGAAATACTAGAGTTTTCAGGGGAAGGCCATACACACTGAGGCATCATTGTCTGTGACCAAATTGACAAAACAGACTCCACTCCTTCACTTTTAATTCTCTCAAGTTCTAAATTAACACCAGATTATGTAACAACCACACTTTTTCTTGTCAAATTGACACTTTAACATAACTATTTAACAATATATATTTTATAAATAAACAATAATAAAATATATCTGTACCTTACAGGATGAAACTAAAATACATACAATTCAACATATGCCATCCTCATTTAAACATAACATTTTATAAGTGAACAAAACAGGAATATCCTAGGCTTAATAATTGTAGTTCAGTAAAACCTACACCTTGATCCTATAGCCTTTTGAATATATTCCCCCACCTATGAAAGTTTGCAAGCCAACTACTTCATGCCTTTATTCTCCCAGTTTTAGGTATCCAGTTTTTATATTGCCCACTTACATCAACCCAGTGCTCTGAGGAGAGAATCATACGTTTTGATGTGAAGAAGTTGAAAGCTGAATGAGTGGGCTTGAATAAAATTAATTCAATAAAAACGCACAGACAAAACAATTCACAAAAACATTTTAAAGCACAACTAAATTAAGAAATCCTAAGAATTATGTGGAACACTTTTGACATAATAAGTATACATATAGAAATTCCAGACCTCAAGGAAGCAAGCAAAACAAAACAAAACAAACAAACAAAAAACCAGAGAATTGTTCAAGAAAGAAAACTTCTTGACAATCACAAAAGAAGATAAAATAATCTTCCAAGGTTCTGAAAGAAACCACTGAGACATGTCATACTCAAACTTTCCGAAATCAAAAATGAGGAAAACTTCCTGAGAGCAGCTCTGCAAAACAAAAACAACAATCCAAAATGTTAAGTACAAAGGAAAAACAATAAGATTAAGCTTGGGCTTTTTTTCAGGAGAAACCATGTAGGTATCAAGGTAATGGAATGGAACATATAATATTCTGAAAAAAAATATTCAAATGAAGAATCTCATATCTTATCCATCAAATCTCACTCACCAGCATTAAATCAAAACGAACTCACAGTGACCTTGTAATACAAGGTAGACCTGCCCCTGTGGGTTTCCAAGATTGTAACTTGGGGGGATTAGAAAGCTTTATGTTTCTTCATTAAGTAGCAAAAGAGGAAACACTACAGATACCGAAGTTCTGAATGGAGAGGAAGTGGGGTAGATTACAAGAAAGAACACATTATGTAAAAACAGACTAATTAGATTAATATATAATTCCAAAACCTCAGATAATATGGAAAATCACAAAGACCTGGCAAATAGTAAAAATAGCAGCAAAAGGCAAAAAAGAAAAGAAAACCAACCAACCAAAAAAGTCAGCATGGAACATTATGAGAATAAAGGAAACCTACAACACTACAAAACAAGAAGCACACACACACAACAGAATTATGGCAATAATGAAACTGACCATAAATGGATTAAATGCATCAATCAGTAGAGAGTACTGAGTAGAGAGTATCTATGCATCCAATGAAAGACCTTCAAAATACATTAATCAAACACATAGGCTTAGAAAGAGAAGAAATAACAGTCAGGGGCTTCAAAACACTTCTCTTGAGGAATGAAAGAACAATGAGAAAGAAACCCAACAGAAAAAAAGAAGGAAAACACTTAAGTAAAATAGGAACATAAGTACTCAACTTGACTGGCTTCTTAGATATATACAGAACACTCCAACTAACAAAAAAGGCACATTGTTTTCCAACACAAATGAAACATTATTCAGACCTTAGTTTATGGACTTTAGCTTATGTCACAAAGTAATCCATAATACATTTTCCAACATTGGGATATTACAAACTATCTTTTAAGCTCACAGTGATATAAAATTTGAAATAAACAATAAAAGATCAAAGCATACAATCAAATCAATGGAAATTCAATATCTTGCTTTGAAAGACAGTAGGTAATTGAAGAAATAAGGAATTATTTTTTAATTCCTTGAAACAGTGGTTCTCAACTTTCCTAATGCCACAGCCCTTTAATACGCTTCATCATGTGCCACCAACCATAAAATTATTCTTGTTGCTACTTCATAACTGTAATTTTGTTACTGTTATGAATCGAGTGACCCCTGTGAAAATGTCATTCAACCCCAAAAGGGTCACAACCCATAGGTTGAGAATCTCTGCCTTGAAACAAAGGAAACTGATAATAAAACATACCAAAATCTATAGAACATAGATAAAGTAGTACTCAAACCAATTTATAACAAGAAACACCCATCAAAACACAAGACAGCAGCACAATCAACAACTTAAGCCAACATCTCCAACAAGAACAAGAATCGAAAAATAAACCCATAATCACCAATAGAAAATAAATAGTAGAGATTAGAGCAGAAATAAATGAAGCTATAAGCAGAAAACAATAGAAATAATTGCCAAGACAAGAAGTTTCTTCTTTGAAAGGATTGACAAAATTGAGAAGCCACTAATAGGTGTAATTCTAGATGTAATAAAAGAAGACGCAGATGCCCTGAATAAGAATTAAAAAGGGTGGCATCACAATAGAGTTATATGAACTAAAATACATAGTAGCACAATACTATGAAGATTTCTACTCCAACAAACTTGAAGACCTGCAAGAAATAGAAACATTACTAGAAACACACCACCTATATAAACTCACACAGACAGAAGCAGAAAAATGGAACAAATCCATAACAAAAGCAGAAACAGATTAGGTCATTAAAACCCTCTCTACAACAACAGCAACAAATGTCCAGACCCAGACAACTTCACCAGGGTATTCTACCAAACAACCAGATAAGAGCTGATATCACTTCTACTCAACTTATTCCAAAACAAAGAAAAGGACAGCAACATCTTCAAACTCATTTTATGATGTAAGTATTAATTAAATACCAAAATTAGGCAAGCATATTATAAGAATAATAATTTATAGACAAATATCCATATTTGGATAAAAGGCATGCAAGCATTCTCAAAAGAGTCCAAGAAAATATCATGAAAATAGTACAACATTGTCAGGTGGAATTTGTCCTGGGTACACAAGGATGGCTCAACTTTTTTTTTAAATCAATTTATTGGGGGCTCATACACCTCTTATCACAATCCATTCATCCAGCCACTGTGTCAACCACATTTGTACATATTCTGCCATCATCATTCTCAAAACATTTGCCTTCTACTTGAACCCTTGATATCAGCTCCTCATTTTTCTCATGAACTGCTCTACCCTCTCTCATGAACCCTTGATAATTTGTAAATCATTATTATTTTATCATATCTTACCTTGCCCAATGAGGATCAACTGTAGGAAAACATTCAATGTAATACATAATAGAAATAAAACAAAGGAAAACAATCTAACAACACCTATTCCTGATCAAAATCCTAAACAAAATAGAAATGGAAGGTAAATTCCTCAACATATTTAAGGGCATTTATGGAAAATCAACTGCTAATATCTCTCCCAACAGGAAGAAACTGAAAGTATTCCTTGTGCCTCTACTCACAGGAACCATACATGCCTTTAATCACCACCCTTATTTAATATTATGCTGAAAGTGTTAGTCGAAGCCATTAGACAAAAAAAAAATAAACTAAGCACAGTTTCAAATTGGTAAAGAAGGAGCAAACTCTGTCCGTTGCATAGATGTATGATTCTTTATGTAGAAAGCAACAAAGACAACAAAAAGGTATTAGAATTGAAATATTCGAAAAGGTTGCAGGGGACAAGATTAACAGAAAAATCAATAAGATTTTGTATACTAACACAGAGAATTCAGAAAAGGAAAGCAAGGCAGTAATAAAATTTCAAGAGTCATGCAAAAGATGAAATAAGGACTAAATATTACCAAAAAAATCAAAAGACTTATACCAAGAAAATTACAAAACACTACTAAAAGAAACCAAAAGAAATCTACAAAGATAGAAGAATGTTCCATGTTCCTGGATAAGAACATGCAATGTTGTGAAAATATCAATACTGTTCAAAGGAACTTAAAAAATATAATGCAATTCTAATATGAATGCCAGCCTCATTCTTTAAAGAGATGGGAAAATGTATAATCAATTTTATATGGAAAAGAAAGAAAGCCAGGATCAGCAAAGCAAAACTAAAGAAAAGAGAAATAGAATGCCTCTTACTTACTGATTTTAAAACCTTTCACACAATTATTAATCTGATACACAAAAGTCTGCCTTGAAAGGAATTTTACAAAAACATTTCTTCTAGCACTAATCCTGCTTAACGTAAAGAGAGCTCAATCATTTAAGAATTCAATTTGTTCAAAGCAGCAACTCATGGATTGCAGTTCACAGCTGAAAGTATACTTGCATAAAATCCTCTTCTCCACACTACCTTAAATTCTATGCTATTTGATAAATTATTAAAGCTATCAATGCATTTTACTCCTGGAAATGATTGCCAATGTGGTTTGATTTGTTTTTAGGTTTTTTGTTGTTTTATTTTTGTAATAAAATGTTAATATGACCCCTAATGCAAACCAGGTTCAGTCATAACCTGTGAACAAGCAAATGATTCTGTCTTCCGCTTAATGCTAGGACCAATCCAAGTTCTTATAACATGTTCCTGCTCGATATTTGCTTCCATGAAGAGATCGCTAAATCTAAGTGTGGTCAAGAAAGCAGATGGTGCCAGGCTATCAAGTGGAATAATGTCTGGTGTCTTTAAAACTTGAATTCAAACAAGTAGTCATCTAAGTGAAGTGTCAAGTAAATCCACATGGAAAAAGCACACCAGTCTAACCACATGAAAGAAACACACCAGCCTATGTGATGCAAAGATGATGATAACAAAACCAAAAGATGATGAAAGGAAAAGCATCAGGGTTTAAATTGTGAACACCCAATTTGTAGAAGGTTTTGGAGGACAGTTAGAGCCCAAAATTTATCTGTAGTTTATCCAGTCAGATTAAGCCTCTGGCAGATAGAGATTAGTGTAAATTTGATGAAGCCTGGTCAGTTGAGCTTCCTCTTGACCCAACCTGAATTTGGTCTAAGTTTAAATATCTCTCCCTTCTTCCATGACAGAAAAGTCCTCACTGTTAAAAAAATATTACTGGTGTTCTTTTCTTTCTTGTTCTTTCTGTTTTTTTTTTGCTGTTTCTTGTTTATGAAGTAGAGAAGGAGTTGATGCACACAGACTATAATTGATGCAATAGTTTATTGGGGATATGGAGTAGGGAGAATGGGGGAGTTGGGGAACAAATCATGAATGCAGGATGAGGAAGAGAACACTTGAACTGATTGCAATGATGTATATACAACTCTTTTTAAAGGTGACTTAACAATGAAAGTGTATGGTATGTGAATGTTATTTCAATAAAAAATTTTAACCCCCCCTATTATACAGCCAGAGATATCAAAACAGACTGACATTAATACAATGGTAGGTATATCAAATCCGCAGAACAGAAAACCCAGAAACAAGTCCCTATAGGCCATTAATCTTGACAAAGAACTGAGACACATTAAATGAGTAAGAGATAGTCTCTTCAACAGATGGTTCTGGCACAAGTAGATTTCCATTTGCATAAAGAGGAAACAGGACCAATACCTCACCCCATATACCAAAACAATCTTAAGATGAGTTAGAGACCCGAATGTAAACCTTACATTTAGAAATATGAAGATTCTCAATGAAAATGTAAGGACAAACTTAGAGGCCCTAGTAAATGGCATAAATACACTATACAACAAGATGAAAAATACACCAACCATAATAGACAAAGTAAATGGCTGATAACTCTTAAAAATAAAATATCTATGTACATCAAAAGAGTGAAATGAAAACTCTCACACTGTAAACAAATTTTTGGCAATGACATTAGAGACCAGGGATGAATATCTAGTCTAGAGGAACCTGCAGCACTTGAACCAGAAACAATATAAATTATGCAATATACAAATTGACAGAAAACATGAACACAAAAAACATTCATGTGTCCAGCAGGCATACAAAGCAATACCAGCAATCATTAGCTATTCAAGATAGGAAAGTAAAAACAGCAATAAGATAGCAACTCATTCCAGCTAGGATAACAAGGTTTAAACAGAGAACAACAAGTGATGGTGTGAATGTGAAGAAATTTCAACCCTCATCCACTATTTGTGAGACTGTAAAACCATACAACCACTTTGGAAAACAGCAAAGGACTTCATGAAACAACTGATATTAGAAATGTCATATTACCCAGCAATTGTGCTACTTGTTAAATATCCTACAAAAATAATGAACACAACCCAAACTGACATATGCTCAGCTATGTTTATCAAAGTACTACTCACATTAGCAAGAAGATAGTTATCTATTCTCCTACAGATGCATATCTAGGTTATTTCTAAGTATGGATACACACAGTGGTATACTATATACTATTAAAGAACAATGATGTGTCTGTGAAATACCTCATGACATGAACAGACTTGGGGGACATTATCCTGAGTGAAGTTAATCAATCACAAAGGACAAATATTCTATGAGGCCACTGATACAAAAATTTAAGAAAAGGTTTTCATAGAAACAGACTTCAATGGCTACGAAGGTGGAAGTGTAGGTATGTGGGGAAGTAATAGGTTAGAGAGTAGATAGGTGTTAACTTTGATGAAGCAGAATATTAAAGAGGGAAATGGGGGGAAAGTGAAGTAGACAGCTATAGGACAGACCATGGGGAGGGTTGCTAAGTTGTTGAAATGGTTGAATGTAAAAGGATGATCTGACATGAACCAAAGACAAAAGTCATACTCACTGCCATGAAGACATACCAACTAAGAGTGACGCTATAGGACAGCATAGAAGCATCCCTGTGGATTTCTGAGACCAACTCTTTATAGGATTACAAAGCGGCTCTTTCTCCTGAGAAGCAGCTTGATGGCTTCTAACTGCTGACTTTGCAGTTGGCAGTCTAATACATAACCGCTACATCATATGTACACCCTCACCTAATTCACAATAAGTTTTAAAAAATGGTAGTAGCATGCCAATTTATCTTTTACAATGTTTCCAGTCTTCATTATTATTTCTTCCAACCCTTTATCCTTAGTTCATTTCATGTACCCTCACTATTATTTCTGTATTGAGAGGCACCATTCAATTTTCTTAATTTTTCAAAGTGCTTTTGCTTTAAATGAGAGCTAGTTGCATTTACAGCAAAAGGAAATTATGGTTTTAAGTATTTTATACTTTCAACTCTACATCTTCACAAGTGTTTGTATTGATCCACAAAGGAAGTAGAATACTCATGTTCTTAAGGAGAGTCAAGTATCTTCCAAATGGCTTATCTCAAAAATATTTAAAGCCACTTTGCAAAGCCTAGAAATAATTTCGTAATCAAAAACACTTCCTCATCTAGGTGATATCAGTTAATAAGGAAAGGCACACACGCAGAGCTATTGAAGAAATGTTAACAATAAAAACTGCATTAAATTTTGTACCAGGGATTTATCTTATTTTTAATTCATCAAAACCACAACTATATCTTAAGGATACTTATAGTAGTTGAAACAAATCAATAGTAGCTTTATTTTCAAGGACTGAATCTAATCAATACAAAATTGGCAAGCAGCTTGTGGGAAAAAATCAATTTTTGGTGTTAATGCGGCCATATTTCTTAATTGCTAGTTCCAAAGTATGTGTTTTTTCTTATCTCATTCACTTGTCAATTATCAGTCATGTTTAGAATGCATCACAGGTGCAGCTACTGGAGTTCGAATGCAGTGTGCTTACTATGGATCCCTGATAGTGCTGTCTGGTAAGCATTGGACTGCTAATCACAAGGTCAGTGGTTCAAACCCCCAGCCACTCTGGAGGCAAGATGATGCTATCTGCTGTCATAAAGATTTACCTTATCTAGTATGGTTACGAGTCACAGTCAGTTTGATGGTAGGGCTTTTGATTTCCACATTCATTGCACAATCTAGCTTAGAACAAAATAAAAACAAAGCTCCCTAGAAATCCCATCTTCAGAGAGATTTTTGTGTGGATTAGGTAGAAAAACAAAAAAGTAGTTAATAGAAAAAAACAACAACAATTAATCCCTTAGAACAAAGATAGCAGGATGACTCCAGGAAGATTGGAGCCTAAGCACATACTTTAAAAATTTTCTGGTTCCTCCAAATTCTTGAGGAACAAATTGATTCTCTAATATTGTATGTATGTATTTGGGAATGGAGGTGTTATGCGTATTACTCTGCTTTATTATGGGAGCCTGGAATGGATCTTTTTACATTTGAGATTTTAAGACTATCCAGAAAAAATGCAGAAGCCAGGTGAGGAAGAGGCCATTTTCTCACACATGAGCTGGAAAAAGAGGGACTAGTTCCAAGTTTATCTGCAAGAATAGCCAGTTGATTTTGAGGATTGCTTAAACCTGTGGAGATGAACACTTTCTTTATGCGCACTAACATTTCCTGAGACATTCCACTAATTCCATAGATACTTGCCACCCTTAAGAGGGAGCTGCTGTCATGATCTACTCTGCTTCCAAGAGGATAAAACAGGACAGTCACTCTTACTTGCAGAAGACTGAAATAATAGATCCCCCATTTTCAATTATTCCAATTGTTTCACAACTAGTTAGATGTAAAATACTTCCCTTGATTCCCCTCATCCTTCTGTCAAGCCACCACTGCCTGGCAGGCCTCAGTAATCTCATAATATTTCTGTTAAATTCCCATTAATGCTTAAGTGAATGGGTCGATAATGATTCATTCTTCAATTAAGGAGACTTGGTAGTTTAATGGAGATAAGCTGCAGTGTGAAAAGAAAGTATAATTTTTGTGATGGAAGTTACTATTGAAAGTAAAAGAAAATACAGTACAGGAATTATGGGAATGAAAAAGTTTAGGAGAAACTAAAAATAATTTGGAATTCTAGCAGTGATGCTACTGGAATGAGATATATAAGTTCAAATTTTAACCATGAAAGTTAATTCAAATGGGGAAAATTAGAAGAAATATAAGCTATGAGTGAAAAATTAGAAAACAAACCATTTCAGAAATTAAAAAAAACTGAAATTTGAAAATTCCAAGAACATGGAGAGCAGAAAACAAAAATCAATGAAATTGACACTGCTGAAAATTGAACAACTGATTAGAAAGCTTAACTATAGTATCTCTAAGAAAGGAAAACAAAATACCAAGACATAAAAATCATGAATGAAAAACAGAAGAGAATTAGTAGAACAAGTGGGAGAGTGATATCAAGAAGATCTTTTCCAGGAGGAGAATAAGCAAATGAAAGAAATTATGATCATTGGTATCAATTGTGTCAAATTGGCTAGGCCAAGAATTTTGTGGTTTGGAAAATGAAGTCTCCCCCATGATGCAATCTAACATCCTACTCTTAGTTTTCACCACATCAAACAAAACATTGCTTAGACCTGTACCATCCTCACATTTGTTCCAATGTGTGAACTTAATGTTATAGCTATTTGTCTTTTAGTCTCTTGGTTGTTGCTTTCATGAGAATTGATTGTGAATCCAATCAACATAGTATCCTTGATAGCTTCAAACTTTTCTCCATTTATCACGATGTTGCCTATTGTCACGATTTTGGTCTTGTTTACATTGAGTTGTAACCCATATTGAAGGCCACAATCCTTGATCTTCATCAGCAACTGCTTCAAGTCCTCCTCATTTTCAGTAATTGAGATTCTATCATCTGTCTATCACAGGTTATTAATTAGACTTTCTCCAATCCTGATTCTGCATTCTTTGTATAAGCCAGATTCTGTGATGGTTTGCTCAGTATACAGATAGAATAAATATGGTGAGAGGATACAACTCTGTCACACCTTTCTTGATTTTAAATAGTGCAGTATTCCCTTGTAATGCTTGAACAATTTATCTAAGATAATGTGATATAATGTATGCAAATCCATAATGAAATCTTCTGTGAAGAACAAAGTAATTGTAAGGGGACAATGAAGGAGTGCATCCTCTGACTCAAAGTGTAGTTGACCAAATGATGTAGGTGGAGTAAAGCCTTGAAATTTCATTTGCTGATACAGCACACCTCAAAATGAAAACAGCTGCATCTATTCATAGCTGGAATTTAAAATGTACAAAGCATTAATCTAGGAAAATTGGTCCGAAGTAAAGTGGAACTCATAAAGATGAATATCCTAAAGAATACTGAACTGAAATGAACTGGTATTACCATTTTGAATCAAAAAATCATATGGTATACCATGCCATGAATGAAAAAATAAAATGAAAAGGCATCACTGTCATCATCAAATAGGAGATGTAAAGACACATCTGAAAGAAGGCTATAAAGAAATAAAGAAAAAAAGATAAAGGGGCTGAACCCTGGTGGCGTGGTGGTTGAGCATGGGATTGCGGCCCACTGGGAATGGAGGTTCAATTCCAGCTCCACAGGAGCAAAGGCTGGGCCTCCTACTGCCACCACCAGTGGGCAGTGATGCCCCAAAAACAAACAAAAAAAGAAAACGATAAAGAAAATAGATTAATATTTATCCACATAAAAATAAATCTAGTCACTACAAGTATCACTTAAATTTATTCTCCAACTATTAAAGCTAGTGATGAAAATATTGTAGGATTATATCAATGCCTTTAGGTAAAAATCGATCAAAATGCAATCGAGATGCATTGATAATTTGTGATGATCTAAGTGCAAGAGTTGAAAATTAAAAAATATAAACAGCAGTTGGAAAATGTGAACTTTGTTGTAGAAAAAAATTGGAGCTAGCATAATAGAATTTTGGAAGACCAACAACTTGGTCATAGCAAAGATTTTTTTAATAATATAAAAAGAAAACATACGTGGGGTCCTCTTCAGATGAAATATACATAAATCAAATTGACTACATTTATGGGACCAGATGATGGAGAAGCTCACTTAAAAGCAGGCCAGAGACGAACCTTGGAACAGATCACCAACTGTGCATATGTAAATTCAGAATGAAGCTGAAGAAAATGGAAACAAGTCCATGAGACACAAAATATGACATTGAGTATATTACACTGAAATTTTAGGAGCAGCTCATTGACACATTGATCATTAATGACAGAAGACCTATTGAGCTGTCTGATGACATCAGAAACATACATGTTCTGTAAGAGCCACCAATGAAAGGATTTATTAAATATATATGTAAAAATTTAATAAATATTCTCATTGAATTAGAAATCATACATGAATAAAGAAAAAGATAAGAAATTATAAGAAATAAAGAAAAGATTATAGCAACTCTCAGAAGAGATTCTGAAACTTGCCTTAAATTGTACAGTAGCTAAGGTAAATGGTATAAATTGTGAACTAAAATATCTGGACAGGCAATTTCAAAGACAGCCTAAGAGATCAAAGAAAATATTATACTGAAATATGCATACTTGGCATTAGAAAACCTGAAAGGAAGAGAACACCCAGTGTACTTTAAATTGAAAGAACTAAAGAAAAAATTAAAGCTTTTAGTTGCAATACTGGATGAATCTATAAGCTAAACATTGAATGATAACGGAAGCATCAAGATAAGAGGAAAAGAGTCACTGTACCAAAAAGAACTAGTCAAAATTTAATCACTTCAGTCGATAACATAGGAGCAAGGACCAATGGTATTAAGATGAGAAATCCAAGCTTCACTGAAGACACGAGTCAGTAAACAAGGCTGCAGGAATTGACAGAATATTAATGGAAATGCTTCAACAAGCTGACAAAACATGGAATCACTCATTCTTCTATGCTAAGAACAATAGAAGACAGTTGCCAACTAAATGGAAGACATTCAAATTTGTACCCATTCTAAAGAAAGGGGACCCAACCAACTACTCAGATTAAAAACAATGTCAGTGATATCACATGCAAGTAAAATTTTCTGATGATCATCCAACAATGGTTGTAGCAATACATTGACAGGTTGTTGTCAGTGGTGGAAGCCAGATTTAGAAGAGGACATGGAGCAAACAATATCACTGCTGATGTCAGATGAAACTTAGCTGAAGGATGCTTATTTATGTTTTATTGGCTATTCCATAACATTTAATTACTGTATATTGATTATAATAAATTATGAATGAAATTGAGAAGAATAGAAATTCCAGAACATTCCATTGTGCTCAAAAGGATCTGTCCATGGACCAAAATGCAGTTGTGCGAAAAGAAAAAAGAAATACTGCATGGTTTAAAATAAGCTAAGGTTGTGTCCTTTTGCCATTCTCATTCAGTTTTTTTGCTGAGAAAATAATCTGAGAAAGTGGACTATATGAAGAAGAATGCAGTATGAACACTGGAGGAAGACTTGTTAACGACCTCCGATATGTAGATGGCATAACCTTACTTGATGAAAATTAGGAGAATTTAAAGCACTTGCGGATGCAAGTCATGGGTACCAGCCTTCAGTATGGATTATAACTCAATGTAAAGACAACCAAAATCATCCCAACTGACCTTGTTTGGATCCACAATCAATTCTCATGGAAGTAGCATTCACATGATCAAATGGTGTATTGCATTGATAAATCTGGCAAATAAGACTTCTTTAAAGTGTGGAAAGGCCGGGGTGTTACTTTATGGATCAAGGATCAATGCATCTAACCCAAGTCATGGCATTTTTAATCACCTCGATTGCATGTGAAATTTGGACATTCAACAAGGAAGACCAAAGGAAAAATCAATGCTTTTTACCTATGATATTGGAGAAAGTAACAATCTCACTGCCATCCAGTGAATGCTAACTCATAGTGACCTCCTGTGGCTTTTTGAGGCTGTAACTATTTATGGAGTAGAAAGTTCAGTTTTTCTCCTGCAGAGCTGCTAGAGTTTCAAACTGCCACCATGCAGATCACAGCCCAACACATAACCATATGCCAACAAGGTTCCTCCTAAATACTGCCCAAATAAGTAGTTGAAAATTTGTGAGCTAGCCTTTCTTTTTTAAGTCATTTTATTGGAGGCTCTTACAGCTCATATAACATTTCATGCATCAATTATATCAAGCATATTTGTACATATGCTGCCATCATTTTGAAAACATTTTACTTCAGGCCTCACTATAAGCTTTTTTAAAAAAAATCATTTTACTGGGGATTCATACAGCTTCTATCATAATCAATATATGCATCGATTTATGTAGACCACATTTGCACATATATTGTCATCATCATTCTCCTTCTACCTAGGCCTCCAGTGCCAGCTCTCCATATTTCCCCTCTCCTCTTCCCACATGAGCCCTTAACAATTTACAAATTGTCGTTATTTTGTCATCATACACTATCTGATGTGTCCCTCCATCCACTTCCCCATTGATCCCGAAAATAGATTCTCCCTTTCTTCTCCACCTTCCCTCCACCCTCCTGGCATCACCACTCTTCACCTGGTCCTGAAAGGATTTTGTCCTTTATTATCCTGGCTCCAGTGTATATCCCTTGGTCTAGCTGAATTTGTAAGGTAGAATTGGGGACATGATAATGAGTGGCAGGAAGCATTTAAGAACTAGAGCAAAGTTGTATATCTCATTGTTACTACACTATATCTTGACTGGTTTGTCTCCTCCCTACAACCCCTCTGTAAGGGGCTTTCACTTTACCTACTGATGGACTTTGTGTCCCCAATGTATACTCCCCCTCATTTATAATGATATAATTTTTAGACCTTTGATGCCTGATACCTGATCCCTTCAACACCTCAAGTTCACACAGGCTGGTGTGCTTCTTCCAGGTAGACTTTGTTGCTTCTGAGTTAGATGACCGCTTGTTTACTTACTTTCAAGCCTTTAAGATCCCAAACACTATATCTTTTGAAAGTTGGGGACCATCTGTTTATTTTACGACACTTGCTTATGCATACATTTGTCATCAGCAATCACATCAGGAAGGTGGGCATGCAATGTTATGATTTTTCAGTTCTATGTAGCCTGTTTACTGATAGCTTTCACACCTCGTGGTCACACAAGCTCTTGTGCTTCTTCCATGTGGGCTTTGTTGCTTCTGAGCTAGATGGCTTCTTGTTTACCTTCAAGCCTTTAACATCCCAGATGTTACAACTTTTGATAGCCGGGCACCATCAGCTTTCTTCACCACTTTTGCTTATGCACACATTTGTCTTCAGTGATCATGTCGGGAAGAAGAGCATCATGGAATGACAATATAATAGAACAGTGTTCTTGCATTGAGGAAGTACTTGAGTGGAGGTTCAATGCCCATCTGTTGTCTTAATAGTAACCTTATAAGTGTTTTCACATAGATTTGTTTCCCCATTGTCATATATAAATGTATTCATCTATGTACATACTTGTATTTAGACCTCTATAAATGCCTTTTACCACCCCCCATAGTTCTTTCCTCTATTTTCTTTTACTTTATTCTTGTCCCACTATCATTCTCAGCCTCCATTTGGGTTTCAGTATTTTCGCTCTATTTATTACTCTTGCTCAATCCTTATCGGGCCTTTCACACCTATCTTGTCACTGATTTTGAATCACTTGTTCCTTATCCCTAGGTTGGTCCACACTGCCTCCTTTCCCCTTCCTCTCCATCTGCCATGTCCCCCCAGGAGCCATCCGTCTGATTATTTTCACCTCCAGATTGTTCATCCAGCCTATCTTATTTAAATAGAACTGCAGAAATAACAATATGTCTTAGGAAAAAAAAAAAAACAGCCAAGATGAAGCAACCAAAGAAAATAAAACGAAAATCGGAAAAAACCATGCTGAGCCCCGGTGGCGTAGTGATTGTGCAGGGGACTGCAGCCCACTGGGATGGAGGTTCAATTCCAGCTCCACAGGAGCAACGACCGGGCCTCCTACTCCCACCACCACAGGGTAATGATGCCTAAAAAATAGATATATAAATAAATAAAATAAAAATAAAATAAAATTACAAAAAAATGTCCAAAAATATATATAAATAAGTAAAAAATAAAATTAATAAAATAAAAATATGCAACTAGTTCAAGATCTGTTCGTTGACCTCCGGGAGTATCCCCTGGTTGAGTCCGGTGGGGTGCCACACCCTGAACCCGAATTATACCCTAGGCACTCCCTCAGGAACTCCATGCTCTGTTGCACACCCTTAGTGTTTTGCCGTTGTGTGGTTGTGTCAGACAGAGTACAATCCTGGCCCGGTTTCTCTATTGTTGTCCCCATAGGGCCTTGTGTCATCAAGGGATGCCTCAATTCATAGTGGGGCCATCTATATTGTGCTCTCTGTGCATTGGCTGCTCTGAGTGAGAATATTGTCCTCAAGGTTAAGTGGACCAGTATGCACTCCATTCTCTCTTCCACTGCCTTCACTTGTTCTCATGTGCTTTGATCAGGCAGGTTTCACTCCCCAAGATGCAGCTCCATTGCTGACCTCCAAAGCAAACTCCCCTGGGGAGAGAGTCAGCTGTCCACGTAGTCGGGATTGGTGTTGGGCTCTCAGATCCCTTCACTGGTTCCCTTTGAGCTACAGTCTTACAGAAATAAATTTTGTTAGTTTGGGCCAGATCCAAGACTGCTACTCAGTATGTTATAATAATTTGGGAAAGCAAATGAAATATGGTAAAATATTAGCAATTGTAAAACTGTGTAAAGAGAAAATATTAGTTATTTCTTTGTACAGTTCTAGCAATTTTGCTCCACATATTTCAAGACCAATTAAAAATAAATCTATTGAAATAAGTCCTGCTGCCTTATCTATTTTACAGAAAATAAAAATATTGTTGACAGCAAGCAGATCATTTGCCACAAATCACTTATTTAATAATACATTAAATAATCTATTTATTAAGGCATTATTTAATTTAAACATCTGCATTATTTAATAAGGCAGATTTTGAGAAAATGGCAAAATGTGGCAGAAACTCGAGTACTAAAGTTTATAGGACTTTCGCAACAGTCATGTGACTTTGGCTTTAGTATGCTCATGATTCAGATTGACAAAACATCCTCTAAAATAGAAATATTTCCATGTAACAGTGCTTTGTTGTGCTTCTAGCTACTCTCACCTGTCAACCAAAATCAGACTCTACCGTAATAGAGAAAGCAGTGCTACGAAAACTGTTGGTTTCTGTACATATGAAGAAAGTATTACCTAAAAGACACAAAACAGATGCTGAGGAAGAGGGTGAATGGTCTTGCTACATAAAGCCTAATTCTTTATGAAAATTAATATGTGATGTGTACAAAAATCACTTAAAGAGATGGCTGGGCTATGAATCTATCTAATGTATTTTTAATTTTTTGCAGGAGGAAGCAAGGATGAGGAGGAGGAAAAAAGCTGGTAATGAAGGATTGCAAAAGGTAACAGACTTAGAGTTAATTTATAATGTAGAAGGTAAAAGATTAGTATTTGTGGGTTAGTATTGTAAATCAACAAATGTTTTCCATATCTTCTTTGTAGTAAATTAAAATTAATGTCATAGTGCTGGAAAAATCCAATTAATTTCCATTTCTCTGACACCAAACTGTTTTGATGAATCCAAATGAAGTTATTATCAATTGTTTCACTTTACTCCACTTTTGTTCAGACACTAGCTTCTCATGCATCACTTCATCTTCTGACCTCAACATCTGTAATACTAGATCAGACCTCACAATTTAAAGAACCCTATCTTCTAAACTGTCACTTCTTCCCAAGACTTTACACTTCAGCTCCAAGGTTGGAAGTCTCTAAACCTCCTGATTCTGAGCCTGGAGCTCCCACCATTTTTTTGTTTTAATACTAACGTGAATGACTGATTGCAGGATATTACTATTTGAGCATGATTAATTGAATCAACAAATATCACTAGACTTCTTTCTGACCTGGATCTCCTTATTAGCATGTTTCACATGTAGTCTAAAACCTCAATCGTTGGAGAAATTACAAATTGGAGAGGGCGGGGCAGAGTTCTCTCAGGAATGAAACGTTGAAGACCAAATGCTTTAGGTAATGTAATAGTTGTTGCCTCACATAAACTGTGGTTAAATAAACAAATAATTTTCTTTCCTCCACATAAATCCTTTAAGATTAGTTGGAGTATATGGTCATCATGATGCAAATAACTGTGGTAATAATTTGATAGAATTTTGCAAGACTAATGACCTATTTATTGGAAATATCCTTTCTGTGAATACATAACACCTCAACTATAGACTTGGACCTCCTCAGATGAAGTGGGGATCAAATGTGCACAGGGAACAAATAGAACACATTTCTGAAAATAGATAATGGAGAAGCTCAATATCATCAGCTAGAACAAGACTACAGAATAGACGACCATCGGTTCATATGTAAATTCAAATTGAAACTGAAGAAAATTAAGGCAAATTTATGATAGCCAAAGTACAGCATTGAATATATTCCACTTGACATTGAAGACCATCTCAAGAATATATTTGATGGATTGAACACTAATGACACATCAGACACGCTGTTTCCCTCTACTTACCAAAAAACGATGATTACCTTATGGCAATCATGCCCAAAGCAAGAAATTCAGAAACGTTTTGCCGTTGTCCATAAGGGTTTCACAAGCTAATTTTCAGAAGCAATTCCCAAGTCCTTTCTTCCTGTCTCAGTCTGGAAGCTCCACTGGGACCTTCGCATTATGGGTGCTCCTGCTGATGTTTGCAATAGAGATGGCATAGCTTATATCACGATAGCAATATGCAAGCCACAATAAAACAACAAACCAACAGACTGCTGGGGGCTTGTTGGCTAGATCACTTAGTACTTCCAGTCCCAATGACTCACTCTTCATCATGCAATTTAGCGTCTCTGATGATTGCTCTGCTCCCACAGGCAATATCTCACTCAGGTCACGGTGGCCGACTCCTTTCCAAGGAATAAGCTCCTCTTCAGTTGCATTTGAGTGTCCTTGGACCTGGGAAGCCCATCTGCCAGCAGCAGCTGTGACAATGTTCTGCTTCCTTTGCTTAGATTTTCAGTGGTTGAAAATGTTTCAAAGCTATGCATAAGGTTTTCAGCGGCTTCTTCCTCCAAAGTGGAAAGCGGACTCCTTCTTCATTGTCTATTCTTAGTCTGGAAGCTCCACTGAAACATGTTCACATTGGGTTACCTTGCTGGGATTTGAAACACTAGTGACATTGCTTTCACCATCCCAGCAACACCCAAAGTCTACACTATGACAAACTCACATAGTGTAGAGTGCAAATTGTAAAACAGCAAAGGTAAATGGAAAAAATGATGAAGCACAAGAGCTAAACTTAAAATTTCAAATAGCTCAAGAAGACAAATTGAAGTATTATAATGAAATGTGCAAAAAGTAACCCAAACCTTGAGGCACAATATATAAAGATTCTATGGACACAATATTGAATTATGCAGAAAACATCCAAAGAAGATGGAAATAATGCACAGAACCACTATTGTCAGAAAAAATCTCAGAACCACTCATTTCTGGCTTAAGATAGCTCACAGAGTACTTCTGTAGGTTTGGGGGAAATAATGTTTGTGTGTTTTGCCAGATTGGCCTTTGAGATCCGTGTGTTTCCAATTTTCTAAACATGGTATAAAACACAGTCTCGTGATTTCTATAAGTGATTCATACTTACTAGGCCATGTATCCTAGTTTTGATTTTTGGAGCTTATTTATTCAGCAAATATTTTTAGTATTCTGCTATTTGACAAGTAATAGAGAACATATTCTTTATAAATAAATAAACAGAATTGTGCTTTCAAAATAAGTGGTGGTGTGGTGGTGCAGTCATCACTTCCCAAGAAGGAGACCCAACTTGGAATCCTAGTCACTGCACCTCATGCAGAGAATGACTTGCCCAATGCTAAATGGATGTTCACAAGTTGCTCTGGTGCTAGGAAGGTTTCAACACAATTTTTAAACTAAGACAGACTAGAAGAAAGTCTTTTAGCTCTATTTCCAAAAACAGAATACTGACATTTCTATTGGACACAATACTACAGTCTGATATAAAACTAATTTTGAAGATAACACAGACCAGGCAGCATTTTCTGCTATTGTGCATGAGGTAGTCGTGCAAAGAGGCTAATTCCACAGCAGTTAACAAAAATTAATAAGATAAATCTTGCAACAAATATTGGTATAGATAGCTTACCAGATTTTAATGGTGGGCAAGGAGATTCATTTCCTGCCCTAATAAAGCTTTCATTCCAGCAGGGCAATATTTCTGTCCAATTCAATGACATTTTGTGTTTATGAGAAGTGGGTTTTCATGTTTCCATGTTTAAATGTACTCTGTGATCTTACGGCTGCACTGCTTATTTCTAATGTCCTCAGGGAGTAGAGCTAAAGTTTCACTTGGTTGATTCACTAAATGTGTCATTGAAATTCCTTCCTTTGGCTGCTCGTCAGAATTTTAAAATTTCTATAAAGTCCCAATTTATTTCTGTTCTTTACTTTCCAGGTTTATAACATATAAATTCTAGAACAAAATGCCATTTCTAAAACCGGGGGAGAAAAAAGATAATGGAAAGTGCAGAAGGAATGGAAATTATTTCATCATTTTCTCTTCTCTTCTGATATTTTTATCTCTTTGGATTTAAAAAACATCCATTATAAAGCTCTGTACACTCTAACTTTCTCCTTGATCCTATACCTGTCATTGACAGAACCTAGTATAATGTCCCACTATATCATATCATATCATATACATGCAGAAAGAATATCTATCACATTGAGATATATCTTTTATGTGATGAGCACCACGAGCCATTAATTAATTCCATCCCTTATTAGTAATTATTCAAGGTATTATAATTTCTAGATGTAAGTGAATCTTTAAAGAAATTTTATCTGCCTATTTCTATGAAATTAATAAGTTTTCAAAATATTTAAATTTCCAAAAAATTCATTTTACATGTATCCACAATCAACTCCCATGGGAACAGCATTTAAGAAATCAAACAACATATTGTAATTGGTAAATCTGCTGAACAAGACCTCTATATAGTGCAAACAAGCATGGGTGTCACTTTTAGGACTAACATGCTCCTGGACCAATCCGTAGTATTTTCAACCACATGCGAAAGTTGGATGATGGACAAGATAGATCAAGGAACAATTGATGCCTTTGAATTATGGTGCTGGAAAAAATATTGAGTATACCATAGGTGGTAGTTACATATTCTCAGGTCACCTTGAGGGTATTAAGAGTGAAGGGGTGGAGCTTAGCCTGTCAATCAGATCGCAGCTGATTGGAGGACAACCTAGATAAATGGATCTCTGGAGGCCAACCTTTCTCTCTGCCTTCATCTTCCTATTGTCAAGCCATGTGAGATTTGCTGAGACCTTCAAGGGCACATCTCTCTGCTTCCTGCTTGCAGTCACTGAGAGCTGCTGGAGACACCATCATTGGACCCACAGAACTCTGGTTCTATCAATCTGGGATCGCCCTGCATTTTGCATCAGTGCTGGTGGCTATGTTGAGTCTGAAGAGTGATTTATAGACTGCTATCAGACTTACATACCTGACCTGGACTGGGCTGTTTTCCTGCCTTATAATTACTTCTTGATCTACAGCTCTCTCTTATACATATGAGTGTCACTTGATTTGTTTCTCTATGATACCTCCCTAATGAAAGGGCAATGAAGCTTCAGAGTCTCTATTAATGGATAGATGTTTATTTATATCATTGTCAGTTTAATTCCTTGGTTCTTTTAAATCCCGAGATTTGGATTATATATTTAAAGAAATAGTCTAAAGACTATTTGAATAAATATATATTTCTCTTTTTAATATTTAAAATCTTCTCTAATATTTATGATATGGGATAAGATTTCTAACCACATACAAACTTAGCTGCTCCCAATCTTTCTTTGGCATGTGTGTCTATAGAAAATTGCTTTCAATGTAATGCACTCAACTTCCTTGTAGCTACTAAAAGTGATGATGCTTTCTGAGAAATATCATTCTTTCAAAATTTAGAGACTTGGATTCCAGGGCAATATTCCTTAAGTAATTTTAATTGTGAATCTCAGTGTAATTTGGAAGAAATTTTGGGTCTTTGAGTAGGCACGAATAACTGACACTCAAGTAAAAAAACTACTCTAGGTAATTTGACAACAAACTGAACTCGCTGGCTCTTTCACCTGAGACACACCATTCAGAGTCATGGCTGCTCTGTTTTCAAGGGTGTGAATTTTTTTACAGAGGCAAACTCATCTTTCTCCAGTGGAGAAACTTGTAGTTTGAATCTCTAACTTTGTGATTAGAAGCAACACGACATCACTATGAGGGATTTTTACTACATTCACAGAGCACTTGGCATTGTATTTTTATATTATTTATTCTGCATTTTGAAAAACATGAAAATGAAATGCTGATTATTCCATGGCTTTAGTACTCCCTGTCCACCCCACCCCCCACCAGCACTTAACGTCTTTCTATGAGTATCCACACTGTTTAAAAAAAAACAGCACTGAGTATTCTCCAATTCAACATTTGGCAACAGAAAGACTCCCACTAAGCCATTAGTCAATGAAGAAATTAAAACAATTTTTAAAAAGCTTACTACACAGATTCATAGGAAAATATTTCAGTCCTCTAAAAAATAAACAGTTCTCATACTATTTAAATGTTTGCAAACAGTTCAAGATTGGCTGAAAACCAAAAAGTTGGAGGTTTCAACACACTCAGTGGCTCCACTGGAGGAAGCCCTAATAGTCTGCATCAGTAAGATCCATAGCCTAGAAAACCCTATGGAGTCACCACAGATTAGAGTCAGGTCACTGGCAATGTGTTTGCTTCTTTAATTTTGGCAGTCTTTGTTTCCTTCTATTGATTTATTTATAGGAAGAAAAACTTCAAAAATAACTTTAAAAATATGGCTTAACTTTGTTTTGCTGTTTATTTTTTATTTTGGGGGGTCATCACTTTCCTCTGGTGGTGGGAGTAGGAGGCCCAGCCTTTGTTCCTGTGAAGTCGCTGCTGGAATTGAACCTCCATCCCAGTGGGCCGCAGTCTCGTGCACAACCACTACGCCACCGGGGCTCAGTCCCTGGCTTAACTTTAATACCAAACCCTGACAACATATTGGGAAGAAAACTGAAGCTCGCACAACTTAATGATATATTATGGTTCATGCTTTCACAAATTGCCTAGCATTCTCTTAAGTAAGGAAGACCTCAACACTCTGGTACTGTGGGTGACGCTGGCAAAAATGTCCCCCTAAGGATTGCCACAGCTAGAGGAAAGTCACACTCCCTATTCTGGGAAACCTACATCCAAAATCCAGTGGCTAATTGACATAGAGATGTCAAGATCTACCTACTCTCTGTAAAGAGTAGTCCCATGTGAGGCTGAAGATTGTGGATAGACTGCATCAGATTTCAAACTCTCTAGTGTCCAATGTTACTTCTGTCCTTTCCAATACACAGGTGTTCACCTGAAAATCCTTCCCTAGCAAGCTTCCTGCTTCCTAACCCTAGTCCTATACTTCACTTCCTGAGGAACCCAAATGGAAACATATATACATGAACCTTTTTAAAATATTGGCATGCTGAATCTAGCTGCAAAAATTAGAACATACTAGAGCATGATCTGATAGAATTTAATGCCTAAATAATGGTGGTTTAAATTAGGGGGGAAACTATTAATACAATTTTAATATCATATGTCACTTAAGTGTGAAATTTTAACATTTTTATTTTTAAAATTTCAGTGAACTAATAGAAATATTTAAATTTCTAAAGGAATCTTTAATATTTCTAAAGAAATATTAAATTTCTTTAATAAGATAAAATGCAAATGACACAAGCCTATAACCAAACTTAGAACAAGAAAACCTTAGAGTCATTATCCTAACATTCAAGAATAAAATGAAGGTAATTAGTTTAAGAGTATTATGAGGAACAAAAGTACTATGGGATGGAATAAAACAAGAGAAAGAAATTAAAATTAAAGGAATGCTAATATTTAATTATTTGCATAATATGTGATGGTCAATTTGAAAATTTTAAGAAGCAGTCTGGGTTAATTTAAGCCCTCTATTTTGTTTCTTTTCATGGCAATTTATAATACCATTGAACAATAAATAATCTTGCTCCCTTATAGCAATCTGATCATTCTTGTTTGTTTTACATTTTAATATGAATTTTGAGAACGAACTACGAACATAAAAAAAATTCAGATAATAAATATACTAACCACCTGTGATCATATTATCTTTCTTGATAATTATTAAATTTTAGTCTTGACTAAAACTAATAACACAAATAAAATGTACCTTTATTGCCATCAAGAAATTTAAAAAATGCACTGACATTGACGTGACTTCAGCTCACAGTGACACAATAGGACAGAATAGAATTGTGTCTGTGGGTTTCTAAAACTGAATTGTTATGAAAGCAGACATGCTCATCCTTGTCCTTTAGAGGGGCTGCTGGCTTTGAACAGCTGATGTTTTTATTAGCAGCACAACCCATAACGCATTTTGCCACAAAGGCTCCTTTCTTTTAATGAATCATTTTATTGGGGGCTCATACAACTCCCACCACAATCCATACAAACATCAATTGCATACAGGCCACATTTACACATTTATTGCCATCATCACTGTCAAAACATCCTCCCTCCATCCAGCTCCCCAGTATCAGCTCCCTATTTATCCTTCCCCCCCCTTGAACCCTTAGAAATTTACAAATTGTTGTTATTTTCATACTGTACACTGTCCAATGTGTCCCAACACTTGCTTCCCTGTTGTCCATGTCCCAGAGAGGAGGCTACGTGTAGATCCCTGAAGTTGGTTCTCCCTTTCTATTCCTCCATCCCTCCACCCTCCTGGTATTACCATTCCTATTACTAGTTTTGAGGGATCATCTACAGACTTAACCAAAGAAAGGAGAGAGAAAATTTCAATATCAAGAATAAAGGATGAAAGAGGGGATATCAAAAGTGACCCTAATTAAATCAAAAGAATAGTCAGTTGTACAACAAAGATCTATACTCCAATGAACTCAACAACTTGGAAGACGTGGACAAATTCTTGGAAAAGCAACCTCTTCCTAGATTATCCCCAAGCACTCCTTTTTATAGAAATATTGCTCCAAAAATAAAACTATCTAAAATTTGTTGTTCATTCATCAACTAAATTTCTAAACACATTTATAAATACATATGCATGTATATTACAGGTTTATGTTTTTAATTTATATAAATAGTTCAAAAATGTACATACCATACTCCATTGGGAAAAAATGGGACTCTCTATTCCCACGAAGATTTATGGTCTCAGAAGCCTTGTATTAGATTAGACTAGAGAAATAAATTCATAAACATGAATAAGTATATAGGAAAGAGTTTCATATACAAGGAAATTGAACATTGAGAAAATGTCCCAGCTCAATCTAGATCAAATCCATAGTTTGATATTGGCCCACATTCCAGTACCAATTTATAGAGCCCTCTTCAGACTCATGAAATACATGGGATGATGCCAAATGAAGGAAGATCACAATCCAGTGGTTGGGAAATTTTGTGGATCCAGTGATCTTGGAAGCATCTCAGCACTGGCAGGGGTCTCCACATGGCTCCTCCAATTCAGAGCACCAGCTTAGTTCCATGTGTCTTATCAGCTGCAATGTCTTCCAGGGAGTGAGCATGTGTCCCACCTCTAGCAAACTATTTATTTCCTTAGTGCCTCCAAATGAGGTCCTAAAGCTGCGATCCAATTGATAGATAAATTCCACACCTTCACTCTTAATCCTCAAATTGACAATGGACTAAGTAACTACCACAAACCTACAGGGATAGCTCTACTTTGTCTTGTAGGATGCTATGAATTGGAATTTACTGAAGGGTAGCAAGTTTAAACTTTAAGATACATAGGCATATTCTCTTCTACTCATTAGATTCATTATGTCTCATAGATTCTGAAGTGTAGTGATTCCTTTACAGTCTATTCCCAGAATTATATAACTTTTTGTGTGTTTATTTTTCACAAACACTTGCTTAGTGGAAGAATTTTAAGTTTGCAGGTACAAGTATCTTGTTTTGTTTTGTTTCTGATTTGGGGTTCAATTTCTAGGTTCATTGCATCATGGTTGTATAGTACTGTTTTGGGAGTCCTGTTGGTGCAATTGTTAAGCACTCAGCTTTAAGGGAAAGACTGGTGCTTTGAGTGCATCATCTCTTCTTAAAGCTCTTACTGCTTAGAAAATCCTATGGGGCAGTGTTACTATTTCCTTTAGATTATTGGTGATTTAATCCAACTCAACAGCATACAAAAAGTGCTTCTTGTAATATTTGTCCTTCAAAACCAACTTAACTTTGGGCAGGGTGGGTTACTGTACACTGGGCCCTCAAAAGTTGAAGGAAACAGGAATTGAAAGAATAAAGGAATTTTTAAACAAACATTCCAAGTCCCTTTTTATTACCAATTCTTAAGAGCAAGTAATATTTTCTATTATTAATGTATGGTGCTAACATACCTTTTGTTTCTGTTGTATAAATTACTTATGAATTCATGCATTTATCTTTGGTAAAATTTTCCTGTCTTATACTGAGAGTTATATGTATATGTCTCTAATATTTATGCATTTCTATTTATTTCTCCTTGCACTTTCTATACATTTTGCTTTATATAAAAAACTAAAAGTTTGGATGTTCAAACCTACAAATATTCCATAGGAGAATGTTGAGGCTATCTTCTTCTGTATAGGTTCACTGTGTATAAGTATCAACTTAATGGTTTAATACTACTGATAAATACTGAGTTACAGACTTAATATCTAATTAGTTAATCAGAATTCTGGATGTTTTTGAAATAAGAATTCACTGCTAATAGATTAAAACTTCTTAAATCTATATTATATGTCTAATACAAATTCTTGGTTTTGAGGAAAATATTTCCCATATTTCTTAAGTATCTGTGAAGAGAAGAAAAAGCTTAGGTTTGTGATAATGATGTTCCTAGTAAAAATTGGCTAGAAAAGTCGTTCTTCATTCATTGTTTTGTGATGGTTTGGAATGTAAATTACACTGACAAGAAATTCTTCCCTCCATGGAGTTGAACAAAATAGACATATGCCAGTATCTCTAGTCAAAAAGATTTATTTATGCCTCCTAGCAGAAAATAAATCACAGTTAAATATAGACATATGGTCTTATCTAACTCAGGCAAAAGATCTTGAATAAGTGATTTTATTCTGTTAATGTTAATCTATATAAGGTAATCTTGTGATTTTATAGAACATATCAATATTATGGACAAAAGTAACTAATAGAATGTTGAATAATTTAATTTAATTTATATTTTCTTCTTGATGTAAAATATTTCAAAAGCTCAGTTGGTTACTTTTGATCAAGTATATATATCTAAGAAGGAGAAATTCTGTTGGAAGCCAAGATAGAGTGATAAATACTACACTCACTTCCATTCTTAAAACAATAATAACATATTTTTAAAAACACAAACTATGTGAAACAATAATATTCAAAACCCTGAGAAGTGGTTAATGAGTAAAATGATCTCATAAATATGGAAATAAATGAGATGGGCCATAAGATTCTCCCACTTGCTGACTGAGAGTTTATAAGCAATTGTGAATAGAGGTATAGTTGAGGTAGAACTGGCAAAATATTGATTTTCATAGATGATTCTGAATATTTAGGGTTGATAGCTTTTGTCAGACAAGTTACCAAAGAAGAATGAAATGAGAAAGAATAATTCCAGAGACCCATAGAGATTCAATACTTCTGTTTACCAGAGTACTGATGAGCATAAATCAGTGAAGTAAACTACTCAAGGTTGGCTAAAGAACCTCCACAAATTATAGAAAACACTACCAGGTTTTCATAGGGCCAAGAACAGTACTTGTTACCATCAATAGGAATAGCTAACTTATCATTAATTGGATATGAAGAAGAATACTCAAGAAGGTTTAGATTCAGCAGTGGCTACTAATTAGCCTTAGACTTATCACTGTTCAAGAATGACCTTATAAATTATAAAAACAAGATCCTCCCTAAATAAGCTGTTTCTAGGTAATGAACATTTAATGTGCACATAGAATATCAATAATGATAAGTCATTTTCTGAGTCATAAAACACATCTCAATCCCAAATAATTAGATGGTGCCTGGCTAAAACTACTAACTCCTCTGAAAGGGGTTGCATTAGAAGATCCTGAGTAGACTGAGGGGGAGATGTGAAACAAAGCTCAAAATCATAAAAGATAACAGGCTTCCAGGTAAGATAGAGACCAGTGGAATCCTCAAGACTATGACTCTTAGTCACTTTTTAAAAAATAATTTCATTGGGGGCTCTTACAGCTACTACAACATTCAGCACATCATTTGTATCAAGCACATTTGCACACATGCTACCACATACATTTCCAAACATCTTCCACTTGAGCCCTTGGTACAAGATCCTCTTTTAAAAAATAACTCCCCTTTCCCCTCCCCCCTTTTTTAAAATGAATCATTTTATTGGGGGCCCATACAACTCCTATCACAATCCATACCAATATCAATTGTATGCAGGCCACATTTACACACCCATTGCCATCATTGCTTTCAAAATATTCTCCCTCCCTCCAGGCCCCCAGTATCAGCTCCCTATATTACCCTTCCTCCCCCTTCCCCTTGAACCCTTAGTAATTTACAAATTGCTATTTTTTTCATACTGTACACTGTACAATGTGTCCCAACACTTGTTTCCCTATGGTCCGTGTCCCAGAGAGGAGGCTACGTGTAGATCCCTGTGTCAGGCAGGGTTCTTTTAGAGAAATAAAAATCAGGACACTAGTAATTCTTTTTATATATTTATATATAAAGAAAGGTATATAAGCTAAGAAAGAAACAGTTAACTATCTATAAAGCAGTACAGCTTGCTCGGTGCAACTCACTTGCGTGAGGCAACTAGAAGACTGGCAGTCCTTCAAGTCTTGAGGGCCGCTGAGCAGTCCTCTGTAGAGCAATCCAGGCTATCTGGTCACAGGCAGCAAACAGCAGAGCAGGTCGCCAACAGTCAGCTATATAACAGAGTCCAACAGTCCCCAGCTCAAGAGATGTATATCCCAGGAGCATGGTGAAGTAGGGCTTGAAGGATCCTCAACTCACAGCAACACAGTCCATGATTAGGTGCCCCATGGGTAGTGTTGCTTGGAGGTAGAGACACAGGACGAACAAGGCAGCTCTCTGGTCCAAAGATCTGGAAGCAAGAGAGAGGAGGGGACTCGCCGACCCCTTCCTATCCCTGCCCTTCAATTCATCCCGTGTGTTCATTGGGCGTGCCGTCACAACAGACCCACCAATCTTCTGTGGCCATGTTGGCATAACAAACCTACCCATCGCAATCCCTGAAGTTGGTTCTCTCTTTTTAATCCTCCATCCCTCCACCCTCCTGGTATTACCACCCCTATTACTAGTCTTGACGGATCATCTATCCTAAGTTTTCCACGTTTCCAACTTCACTGTACATCTTCTGGTCTAGCTGAATTTATGTGGCAGAATTGGGGTCATGATAGTGGGTGGGAGGCAGCATGGGAACTAGAGGAAGGTTGCATATTTCATTGCTCCTACCCTGTATCTTAACTGGCTCATCTCCTACTTATAACCCCTCTGCAAAAGGATGCCACTTTACCTATTGATGGGCTTTGGGTCCCCAATCGGTACTCCCCCTCATTAATAATAATATAATTTTAGCTAATTGATGCCTGACACTGGATCCCTTCACCACCTCATGATCATACAGGCTGGTGTGCTTCTTCTGTGTGGACTTTATTGCTTCCTAGCTGAATGGCCGTTTGTTTACTCAAGCCTTTAAGACCACAGATGCTATATCTTTTGGTAGCCGGGCACCATCAGCTTTCTTCCCCACATTTGCTTATGCACACATTTGTCCTCAGCGATGATATCAGGAAACTGAGCATGCAATGTTATGCTGTTTAGTTCTTGAAGCCTTATATCTAATCCCTTTGAAACTTCATGATTCCACAAGCTAGTGTGCTTCTTCCATGTGGGCTTTGTTGATTCTGAGCTAGATGGCTGCTTGTTTACTTATAAGCCTTTAAGACCCCACGTGCTCCATCTTTTGATAGCCAGGCACCATCAGCTTTCTTTGCCACCTTTGCTTAGGCACACATTTATCTTCAGTGACCATGTCGGAAAGGTGAGCATCTTGGAATGGCAATTTAATAGAACAAAGTGTTCTTGAACCGAGAAGATACTTGAGTGGAGGTCCAATGCTCATCTGTTGTCCTACTACTAACCCTATAAGTATACACGTTAATCTCTTTCCCCATTCTCACTCATAAATATATGCCCCTATGTACATACCTGTATTTGAACCTCTATAAATGCTCATTATCCCCCAGTTCCTTCCTCTATTTCCAGTTACTTCTCTCTTTTCCCACTATCATGCTCACTCTCCATTTGGGTATCAGTATTTTCTCTCTGTTACATTAGTCTTAATCAATCCCTATTGGCCTTCTCTCACCCACCTGTCCCTGCATTTGTATCCATTGTTATTCCCTTTTTCCTGGGCTGGTCGACATCACCACCTTTCCCCCTCCTCCCCCTCTTCAATGTCCCCTACCCTGAAACCATCAGTCCTATCATTTTTGCCTCCAACCTCTTTGTCCAGTCTATCTTGTCTAGATAGACCTGCATAGGTAAAAATATGTACAAAAAGGTCTCCTAAAATGGAGCAACTTAAGCAAAAAAAAAAACGAAGATAACAACAGCAAGAAACCCCCTCAATGTACTATACAATATGTAGCAGAATAATAAAAATAACAGTAATATAAAAACCTGTATAAAGTTCAAGGTCTCTAGTTGACCTCCTAGATTAACCCCTGGTTGAGTCGGATGCGGTGCCAATACCCTGGCCCCAAAATATATCCTTGGCCCTCCATCTATGACTCTACACTCTGTTGCACACTCTTAGTTCTTTGCATTGGTGTGGCTGTGTCCGACAGGGTATAATCCTGACCCCAATTCTTCATCCTGGCACCGATAGGCCTTGGGTCAGCAAGGGTAGCCATATTTTATAATGGAGCCGGCCGTGCAGTCCTCTTTGTGCATTAGCTGTTTGGAGTGGGATTATCATCCTGAAGGCTCGGTGGGCCAGGATGCATGTCATCCTCTCTTCCTCCTCTTTCCTTTGTACTCATGTGCTCTGGTCAGGCATATCTCACTCCCCAAACTTCAGCTTCAGTGCTGACCACCAAGGCAAATTCCTCTGGTAGAGAGGTTGAAGTTGGGGTTGGGGTTGTGTTCTCAGGTCCCTTCACTGGTTCTTCACTCCATGATGTTGTGCTGCATTCACATCCTCAGTCTCTGGGTTTAAGTTTGGTCCCTCTTTCCCTGTGGAGATATAAACAATACGCTCCCCTTTGATGGTTTAGTGCCCCTTTCCCTTTCTACATATCGCCATCTCCCCCCCACTGCCCCCTAGATGGCTACCATATGTAGCCCTAAATTTGATCTGGCCCCTGGAATATTATCTGAGCCTTCTCCCAGGATTTTCTCTATATAGTAGCTTTTTTCTGATGGCTCTTTCCAATTTTAAAATTATTAATATGTTTACCTCATCGGATTCATATTGTACATGTCCTTTTGCGCTTGGCTAACTTCACTTAGCATAATTTCCTCCAGTTCTTCCCATGAGGTGACTTGATTCATGCATTCATCACTGCTTTTCAACAATGCATAGTACTCCATTGTATGTGTGTACCACAGCTTTTTAATACATTCATCAGTTGATGGGGATATGGACTGCTTCCAACTCCTTGCAATTGTGAACTGTGCTGCAATGAACACTGGAGAATAGATCTCTGGTCACGGATTGTTGCTTGTCTCTTCTGGGTATATGCCCAGCAGGGGAATTGCTGGGTCATTTGGTAGTTCAATTTCCATCTGTTTTAGATATCTCCAAATGATCTCCATAGTGACTGTACATACCTGCAGGTCCACCAGCAGTGTATAAGCGACCCTATCTCCCCACAGGCTTTCCAGCATTTGTTACTTTCTGACTTTTTGAATTGGGCTATCCTTGAGGGTGTTAGGTGGTATTTCATTGTTGTTTTGATTTGCATTTCTCTTATGGCTAATGATCGGGAGCATTTTCATATATATATATATATATATATATATATATATATATATCTGATTTCTGCCACTGTGAAACTTCTGTTTAATTCTTTTGCCCACCTCCTCAGTGGGCAGTGAATTTTGCTCTTTTTGGAAGCTATCAGGGCATTGTAGATTTTAGTAATAAGGCCCTTCTCTGATTTGTCATTGCCAGTCTGTCTCCTCTCTTATTACTCTCTTGGTGAATTCTTTCGATGTGTACAGGTGTTTTATCTTTAGTATATCCCATTTGTCTATTTGAGCCTCCTCTGTGTTTGTGTCTTTCCCTATTTCTGTTAGCCTATGTAGTCCCTGTGCCAGTGTTTCAGATTGTTCCCAATTCCCTCATTGATGTCCCTAATAGTTTGGGGTTTTACTTCAAAGTCTGTAATCCACCTTGAATTTATTCTAGTGCATGGAGTGAGGTAAGGGTCTTGCTTCATTTTTCTACAGGTAGCTATCCATTTTTTCCAGCACCGCTTGTTGAAAAGGAAATCTGTTTCCCATTTGATACTTTTGGTGCCGTTATCAAAGATCAGTTGTCTATATGATTGTGTTTTTATTTCTGGATTTTCAGTTCTTTTCCATTGGTCTGAGTATCTGTCATTATGCCAATACCATGCTGTTTTGACCACTGTAGCTATATAGTATGTGTGAAATTCAGGTAAGGCAAGCACTCCCACGATATCCTTCTTCTTGAGGAGCTCTCTACTATTTCTGGGCTTCTCTTTCCATATGAAGCTGGCAATCATTTTTTCCATTTCTTTGAAGAAGGAGGATGGTACTTGTATCAGTATTGCATTAAACTTATATAGTGCCTTGGGTAGGATTGTCATCTTGACTGCATTGAGTCTTCCGATCCACGAGCATGGGATATTTTTCCATTTCTTGAAGTCATTCTTGGTTTCTTGTAATAGTGTTTTGTAATTTTTCTCATATAGATCTTTTGTTCTTTTTGTCAGGTATATCCCTAGATATTTCAATTTATGCTTGACAATTGTGAAGGGTACCTGTTTTTTTATCTCCTCTTCTGTGGTCTTATCTGATGTGTACAGCAGACCAATTGACTTCTGATTGTTGATCTTGTACCTGCCACTCTGCCATACTCCTCTATTGTTTCCAGTAATCTCTTTGTGGAGCTTTTGGGATTTTCCATATCTGGCAGTCATGTGCTTATGTTAATTTTATAATTGAAATGTAGGGATGGAGTCTCGCCTGTTAATCTGGAGATAACCATTGAGTAGCCGATGAGGCCTCTGTGTGGGCATGGTTTTCACCTCAAACTCCTGGGATATCTCGCGGTATTTCCCTCGTGAAGATGAGAAGCTACCTTCCCCAGTTGTTGGGAGTTAGTTTTCAGAGATGATTAATCTCAGATAAGACAAGCTGGTAGCGTTTGAGAAGCTGGAAGAGCCAGCGGAGAGACCACACAGCTTTGCCCTGATGGAACCAGACCTCTGAAGCTGGGGCGGTCAGATGGAGACCTCTGCCAGCGATGAGTTGCTTCTGCTGTTGGTGGACTCTGAGCCCTGGAGGCGAGGTGCCCTGCCAGCACTGGGATTCTGCACCCAATGACCTGTGACTTCGTGAGTCGGAAGAAGACTTTATAGACTGATTTTGGGCACATGGGTTAATACCGGACTTATAACTTTGAACTGGACTGGGCTGGGATGCTTTCTCCATGTCCCATTCCTTTTGTATATTAACCTATTCCTTATACCTATATGCGTGTCTCTGAAATTTTGTTCCTCTATTCTACCCGGACTAATTTACCATATATATAATCATATCATCTGCAAATAATGATAATTTCACCTCTTCCTTCCCCAGGTGTATACCTTCTATGTCTTTTATTTGCCTTATGCTCTTAGCTAAAACCTCCAGTACGATATTGAACAATAGAGGGGACCATGAACATCCTTGTCTGGTCCCCTTTTTCAGTGGGATTGTGTTTGTCTTTTCTCCATTGACTATCACATTGGCTGTTGGTTTTTAATATATAGCTTGCATTGTCTTGAGGAATTTTCCTTCTATTCTTATCTTCTTGAGTGTCTTAAACATGAATTGGTGTTGAATATTGTCAAATGCTTTTTCAGCTTCTATGGATATAACCATATTATTCTTATATTTTTTCGTGTCAATATGGTGAATGATAATAATGGTCTTTCGTATGTTGAACCATCCCTGCATTCCAGGTATGAACCTCACTTGGTCATGGTGAATTAGTTGTTTTATATACTTTTGTATTCCATTGGCCAGTTTTTATTAAGGATTTTTGCATCAATATCCATTAGGGATATTGGTCTGTAGTTCTCAATTCTTGTGGGATCTTTTTCTGGTTTGGGTATCAGTGTTATACTAGCTTCATAGAAAGAGTTTGCCATCTTTTTCCATGCTTTGGAAGAGCTTGTGTCGGGTTGGTGTCAGTTCTTCCCTGAATGCTTGGTAGAATTCTCCAGATAGCCATCTGGAGAAAAATATAGCAAGCAAACAGCAATTCCAAAAAAAGCTTGTGTAACAAGTAACCTGCAGAATATGTAAACCAGACACTTTTTTTGTTGGTAGTCCCTTGATAACCTTGTCTATTTCTTCTATTGTTATGGATCTGTTAAGATTCTTGACGTCCAATGGAGACAATTTGGGAAGAGATTGCTTTTCCAAGAATTTGTCCATGTCTTCCAAGTTGTTGAGGTCATTGGAATATAGATCTTTGTAGTACTGAGTGACTATTCTTTTGATTTCATTAGGATCAGTTGTGGTATCCCCTCTTTCATCCCTTATTCTTGCTATTGCAATTTTCTCTCTCCTTTCTTTGGTTAAGTCTGCCAATGGTTTATCAATTTTGTTAATTCTTTCAAAGCACCAACTTTTAGCAGCGTTTTTCCATTGTTTTCTTATTTTCCCTCTCCTGAATCTCAGCCCTGATTTTTATTATTTCTTTTCTTTTATTATTAGTGGGATTATCCTGCTGACTCTGCTCTAGTTGTTGTAAATTCTGTGTCAATGTATCAGTTATGAGACGCTCTTCCTTTTTCAGGTGTGCCTGTATTGCAATGAAACTTCCTCTTAAGACTGCCTTTGCTGTGTCCCATAAAATTTTGGTATGTCGTGCTTTCATTCTCATTGGTTTCTAGAATTTTTTTTTTAATTTCCTCTCTGATCTGGGCCAGGACACATTCCTTTTGCAATAGAGAATTATTCATTCTCCAACTATTTTCTCTAGTTCTCCTTACCTTCCTTTTGTTGATTTCCAATCTTATGGCAGAATGGTGTGAGAGTGAGTTCTGTATGATATCAATATGCTTAAATTTATGTAGATTCTCCCTATGTCCCAGTATGTGGTCTATCTTCGAAAAACTTCCATGTGGGGCTGAGAAGAATGTGAAATGCTTTTCCTTTGGATGAAAGACCCTGTAGATATCTACCAAGTCAAACTGTCTAATTGTAGTATTTAGATCTCTCAACTCCTTGTTGAGTGTCTTTCCCTCTGATCTGTCTTTCTCAGAGAGTGGTGTGTTGAAGTCACCCACTATAATTGTTGAGGCTGTAATTTCTTTTTTCATCATATGAAGTGTCTGGTTTACATATTCTGCAGGTTTCTCCTTAAGCATTATATAGTGTCCTCCTTTGTCTCTTATTATGGTTTGCACTTTGAGGTCTTTTTTATCTGAGATTAGGATTGTTACACAAGCTTTTTTTGGAATTGCTGTTTGCTTGCTATATTTTTCTCCAGCCTTTGATTCTCAATATGATCATAAGATGTGTCTCCTGTAGGCAGCAGATAGAGGGGTTATATTTTCTAAGCCAGTCTATTAATTTCTGTGTGTTAAGGCCTGAGTTCAATCCATTAATATTTAGGGTTATTACATCTATCTGTGTACTCTATGTTGTCATTTTATCACTCTTGGATTGGATGTTTTTCTATTTCCATGGGTTGTGTCAATGTCTGTTTGTGGTTCATTCTTGCCTTCCTTCCATCTCTGAGCCAGAGTTATCTTGGGGGCTGTTATCCCTTTGACTGTTTCTGGGTAGATTCATTCTGCGTGTGTTAGATTGTCCTTGTTCTTCTCCCAGTGGGTCGGTGAGAATCTTTTGTAGGGCTGGGTTCCTTTTGGCATATTCTATGAGATTTTCCTTCTCTGGAAAGATTCTTACTTCTCCACCAATTTTGATAGATGATTTGGCTGGATAGAGTATTCTTGGGTTTGCATGGTGTTCCTTCAATTTTTGGAATATGCTGCTCCACTCTCTCCTCTTCTTCATAGTTTGCATTGATAGGTCCGAGCATATTCTTATCTGTTTGCCTTTATATGTCATTGCCCTTTTTTCCCTAGCTGCTCTCATAATTTTCTCTTTTTCTTCATAATTGGATAGTTTAACAACTATATGTCTTGGTGTTTTCTTCTTGGGGTTTAGTCTAGCTGGTGTTCTATCCGCCTCCTGTATGGTTTTCTGGTTTTCACTCATTAAGCTAGGGAAGTTTTCCTCTAAGCATTCCCTCACTATTTTGGATGTTGGTTTTCTTGATGTCTCATCCTCTGGCACACTGATAATCCTCATGTTGTTTCTTTTCATAGTATCAGCCAGGCGTCTAATATTTTCTTCTGCTTGTCTCATAGGCTTGTTAGAGTTTTTCTCCCATTTGTTTATTTCTACTTGTGAGTCCTCTAGGTCACTTGTCCTGTTTTCTGCCTCCTCCATTCTCTGGCCGAAATCTGAGAGCTTACTATTAGTTTTTGTTAGCTCACTCTTTAGTTCTTGTATTTCCCTTTGGTGCGTAGCCTTTATCTCCTGTATCAATTCTTCTTTCTTCTTTAATGCGTCGCTTAAGGGCTGCATACGTGTTAGTAACATCTTGAAGATTTCTTTCTGTGGTTGATCCATCTCCGCATTTTCTATGACTGTTGTTAGGTCCAGCTGATCTTCTTGCGTCAGATCCAGTTTCTCTTTTCTTGATACTGTGGAAGTGGCTAGCTGTTTTTTGTTTGATTTATTCGTATTAGGTGGCATTTTCCTTGGTGTTTTGTGGCCCTGGGGTCTCTCTTTAGGAGGCTGGTCTTATAGCTTTCCTCAGGAACTGTTTGCAGCTAGGCCTTGCAGATCAGATGGAGTGTGTTGGGTGAGCAGGGGAGTGGGTTTAGGGGGTGGGTTGGGAATTCGGTGATCTGTTCCTGCCTAGGGGCACTTGCCACAGATAGGTGGGAAAAAATCCTCTAGCACTCTATGGTGAGGAGGCTGTTTACCCAGGGGGCAATGTAAAGTGGACCTCTCTGTCACGTCTTGGGGTGAGAGCCCTGAACTGGCAGCATCTGTGAGGAGTGCCTGTGACTGTGCAGAGTGAGCGCGTACCTTTCGCTCCTGTTAGAAAGTGTGGCCCAGGTGGGCAGGCTTGGGTTAGGGGATGGCTTGATCTTATCCTGGGCAGTGGTGGTGCCCTTAAGGTGCGCCTGGGCGTGGGCCTCCGGGGTGGGGGAGGGTCTGGCCCACCAGTGCGCTGGGGACACAGGAGTCCCTGAGGGTAAGGAACGAGAGATGTGGGTCTGAGTGGAGTGTCCCCTGGGCACCCTGGGCACCTCAGAGTGGGACGGACTGGTCAGCGATTGCGCGCAGGCGCTGATTAACTGCTGGTCCCTGATCTCAGGGTCGCAGAGCTGGCGCCCTGGATTCCGCTGGCACAAAGAACCCGCAGCGTCTGTGCAGGTGGTGTCTGTGCCATCCATGGGGGCATGGGCGTGCGGGTCGCGCCTGCTTCTGGTTCAGAGGAGGGCTCTGAGCTTTCCTGGAATCACAAAACCCAATTTGAGAGCCCAACCCTCCCCCTTGTCACCCCCACTCACCTATCTCTGGAGCTCCGGGCATGAGCTTCCTATCTGGCAGCCATCGTCCCTCCTCCTTTTCTTAGTCACTTTTGAGATCTGAAAATGGACTCACCCTCATGAACCATGAGACATAAAGGACATAATCACAAGAAGGAGGTAAGAACATTTTTGGTTCATTTGTTGTTTTTTAATCAGTTTATTGGGGACTCATACTATACTTATCACAATTCATATGTCAATTGAATCAGGCATGTTTGTCCATATGTTGGACATTTACTTTCAAAAGAGCCTAGCTCTTTTTTCCCTCCCTCCTCCACCTTTATAACCCCCTGTTGGATTGGACATTGTTATTATTTTCATCTCTTCCACCGACCACTGTCTCCCTTCTCCCAAGTTTTCTGGTGTTCTTCCCCTTGTAGAGGGGTGTATGGTTATGTGTAGATTATTGCGATAATCATACATTTCAAATCAAAAGGGAAAAATAAGGACAATATTCAGAAAAGTTAAGAAAATGAACAATGTGTGTTAGTCCGGATAGACTAGAGGAACAAATTTCAGAGACACACATATAGGTATAGGGAAAGGGTTTATATACAAAAGAAACGTGACCCTAAGAAGGCATCCCAATCCGGTCCAGTGCAAAGTCATAAGTCCAATAATAACCCACATGCCAGAAATCACTCTGTAAAGTCTGCTTCCGACTCAGGAAGTCACAGGTCAGTGGGTGAAGAATTCTGGTTCTGGCAGGGGTCTCCCCATGGCTCTTCGCTTCCAGGGCTCAGGTCCATCAACAGCATGCCACTCCAGCTCCAGAGGTCTGTCTTCATCAAGGCAAAGCCATGTGGTCCCTCTGCTGGCTCCTCCAACTTCTTGGAGGCTGCATCTTGTCTTTTCCGTGATTAATCGTCTCTGAAACTAACTCCCAACAACTGGGGAATATAGCTTCTCATCTTCACGAGGGAAATATGGCGAGATTTCCCAGGAGTCTCAGGTGAAAACCATGCCCACACCAAGGCCTCATCAGCTACTCAATGGCTTTCTCCTGATTAGCAGGCCAAACTCCACCCCTGCATTTCAATTATAAAATTTACATAAGCACATGACTGCCACAAATGGAAGCAGGAAACAGGAATAAAACAATAAGCAATGTCATAATGTGATGATTGCAATCAATGATTTGAAATAATATATGTATGAATTATTGAATGGGAAATTGATCTGCTGTAAATCTCCACCCAATTCACAGGAGGAAATAAGCAAGCAAATAAAAAATCTGAATAAAATAACAAGTTTCATACATATATAAAAATGTTAAAAATAAGTCTCAGTATATTTTAAAAGTTTCAATTCATATAAAATATATTCTATGAACACAAGGGAATTGCATTCAAAATCAGTGACTAAGAGAAGTGAAGGATAACCTGAAATATTTGGAAATAAAACAATATACTTCTCAATAACCCATGATTCAAAGAAGTCACGGAAAAAGAAACTTTAAACAAATACTTAGTTGAATGAAAAGAAAAAAATACAAATTGGCTACTTGTATGGCAATAAGGAGAAATGTACAATACTCTATGATTACCAGTGAAAAGCAGAGAATTTTTAAATCAATGATTTCAAATTTCATTTTAAAGTATTAGGGGAAATCAAAATACTCAAAGAAAATCTCACTGCCATTGATTTGATTCTGACTCATAGCAATCCTATTGGACAGGATAAAACTTCCTCTTTGAGTTTTTGAGACTGTATCTCCTTATGGGAGAAGGAAGCCTTTATCTGTTTCCTTCTGAGAGAAAATAATAATCAGAGCAGACATCAATGAACTATATAACTGAGCAGAAACCAAAGGGTTCTTTTTATGGAAAACATCCAATAAAATTGATAAAACTAGCAAGCCTGCTCATGAATAAGGATTAAAGGCTCATACGCAAGGAATTTATTTGAATGTGGTACTGGAGAAGAAACATGGACTGCTAAAACGAAAAACAAATCTGTCTTCGAAGAAGTATGGCCAGAGTACTCCTTAGTTGCAAAGATGCCTGAGATTTCTTCTTACGAACTTTGGACACATTATCAAGAGACACCATTCCATGGAGAAAGACATCATGCTTGGTAAGGCAAAGGGACATTGAAAAAGTGAAAGGTTCCCAAGAAGAGGGATTGACCCAATGCTACAACCATAGATTCAAGCATAAGAACAGTTGTGAGGTTGACGCAGGGCCAGGCACCACTTCATTGTAATGTACATAAGGTCACTGTGGGTCAGAACCAACTCGATGGCAACCAACAACAAAAACATATGCTTTAATACAGAATGTACAGATAATAAAACAATGGTAAAGATATTAGGAACAATTATGATGTAGTGATTATGCTTTTGGCTGTGATCTGAAAGGGCAGTATTTCAGTAACATTAGTCATCCCTCAGGAGAAAGGGATTCCTAACCTCTGTAAAGAGTTGCATTCTCAGAAACTCACAGATGCAGTTCTATCCTGTCCTATAGGGTCAACTTGAGTGGACATCCACTAGATAGCAATGAAGGTCTGAGATATGGCTATAATTTTGTTGACAAAGTGGATAAGTTTCTTGAAATTAACAAACTACAAAGTTTCAGTCAAGACGGTATAGCATGAATAGCCATATATTTTCTAAGTAAATTGAATATGTTCTTCAAAACGTTGCCACAAAGAAAGCATAAGATCCAGATGAAGTCACTAGGGAATTATATTAAACATTTGATAAAGAAATAAGGCAAAGTTCTTCAAAACATGTATGAAGAGGACATGCTTCCCAACTGATTGTATAATCTTAGCAATATCATGATATAAAAAGCAGACATAGACATTGAAAGAAATATACAACAAAATAGCAGACCAAAATGTAAAAGTTTAATATTAAAGTTTATCTTGGGAATGTAAGTTCTGAACAATATTTGAAAAGTTATTCAAAGTAATTTAATATATTAACAAGTTGAAAAAAGCTCTAAAATAGAAAAATAAAACTTTTTACAGAATGCGATTTCCATTCCTAGTAAAATTCTTGGCAAACTATAAATAGAAAAGAACTTCAACAATAAAAAAAGAATCTAGGAAAATGTCATGGTTAACATCCTTCTTACAGTTGGAATACTGAACTCTACGGGGCAGTTACTATAGTCTGTCCTATACCACTGTGCTATAGTCTGTATCAACTTGATGGTAATGGATTTGTTATATGTTTTACTTTTCTTTAGTTTTAATATCAATAAAAATCATAAGAATGTTGTGTTTTACCACCTCTCTTTAAAATTATATTGTATGTTCTAGACAATGCTAATAAAATAAATTCAAAAGAAAAGAAGCAGAATTTTTTTTAATTCACAATAAAAAAACTTGGGGGAGAATGACTTTGAAAAAGTTCAGTTGAACACCAAGCCAGTGGGCTACAGTCCTGCACGCAACTACTATGCCACTGGGGCTCAGCAGGAGGTGAATGCAGCACAACAGCATGGAGTGGAGAACCAGGGGAGGGACCTGAGAACACAACCCCTATCCCAACGATAGGG